>JABASI010002137.1:0-20871 GCA_019776505.1 Tomocerus nigrus
ATTGTGTAGAACTTCTTAGATACAACTTACATTAAAATTAAAATTATTTAATTTACATTGTCTTTGCATGTTATAAGTACGAATGAGGATGAAATAATGAATATCTCTCGAAACTCAGAAGTCTCCCTTAATGGTTTTGGTGTCAGACTTTCATCATTGCTGCCCGTCACATTCTGTTGGTAACTGTGAAGGAAGAAGGAGGGGAAAGACAAAACAAAGAGAACGTCATGTCTGCAGTTTACATTTTCGAAATACACATATAACAGTTTATCTAGAAATCATGTCGGTCAATAATGTTCAACCTAAAGGATCTCCTATTGAGAAAGAAGATGCTGAGAATAGAGTTACATTGAATATTGTTCCAGATAGCAACAACAATCTGCCTGAGAGTCAAATTAGTCGAAAAGACACTGTAAATAGTGTAAGTAATGTACGTAAATAAGTAAACCTATTTACTTATTCCTTATTCCTTTTCTTTATTTTTACATGTTACTTAATTTTTGGCATGCGATAGGTGTCCGACGATTCTAGTGGAGCTTGGAGTTGTCCGAAAGTGGACTTGCGAAAAACCCACTTAGTGACCGAAGTCGAAAATCCTTCATCGACAGAAAAAGTAGTTCCTGTAGATGTAATTTTATCAAAACCAGAAGTCCTCCCGCCCAGGAAACTAAATGTAAAGTTTAGAATTCATACAACAAGCGAAGCCCGGGTACCTGCAGGAACCTCAGGTAATTCGTCGAATGCTGTGCGAGAGTTCATCTCTAGATTCGAACCGAAAACCTCCACACCGCTACCATTACCCAAAATAGTTTATAAATCTTCAAAACCGGGACCTGTAACTAAATTGGCAAGTTTGTCTAACGACCCTGAGACGGAGAGAGGTAAATCAGTAGCAAATGAAATTGATACTTCGCCAAATGTCGGTAGGTACTATGAATTCTTTTTTTTCATGATGTAAGATGATTTCATGATATTATATTATGCACCGTATTATTCCATGTCAAGGTATTTCTGTATGTCTATTGCAGTAGGGACCTCCACGAATGTCGAAAAGGATCTGATTGAGGATCTAGTGTTCATTTTCCAAGGTATTGACGGCCGATTCATAAAATGCGACACAAATGGCAACTACCATATCCAGTCTTCTGGAGTAAGCCTATGAAATGAATTTTTCTTTAAAAGAAATTATTCGACAAAGTTTTTACATATGTAGGTACTCGAAATATTAAAAGTGTAATCATTTGATGCAGCTTCAGATTCATCCTTCAATAAAAGTGCAAACTTTAGAATTAGCTGAGCTTGGGACACTATTTAAGAAAATTCGAAATTTTTGTGAAATTCCTGCGACTGGAGTTATCAGGCTGGTGCCTGCACTTGAGCAAGAGTTACAAGAATTCTACCGTTTATTGGCTTTAGTTGACGCAGCCGTAAAGGTACTTCTAATTAAGAATTTTTATATTTTATTCAGGTGAGGTATTAGGAGCTATAGAGAATCACATTTTTTAACTTAAATTGCAGACACGGAAAAAATCAGCACAGTTGAAAGATGGTAAGAGCGAAGACGGGCAGCTAAATTCTCAGGAGTTTAGGATGATAAACATGCGATTTTGGATGTTGGACTTTTTTACCAGGTTTGATGTATGTAATTATCGTCGATATTGATATATGTTACCAACACTTTTATGCGTAGGTATTAGGTATAATTTAAATTGATCTCTAATGCTTTCTTTGTACTTTTAGGTTCTCGCATCAATGATTGATGCCTGTCAAGGAAAGAAAGGTGGCGAAATATGCTCCGTGTTACACCAATTCACAGAGCACTGTGATCCCATGGTTTCAAAACTATCGGCATCAATTTTAGCGGTGGTTTGTAAACCAATATATTTTATGGTGTGCCTGTGGATTCTTTATGGAGAACTACAGGATCCACAAAATGAATTTTTCATCACTACAAATGTATATTGTTCAAAACAACAATTGTGGAGAGCTAAGTATCGAATTAGGTAGGTATATGGAAGGAATATCTTTCATATTGCAATAAAAATTATCTTCACTAAAAGTTTGACGGAAAGAGATTCACAAGGTTTCGATTGTCTTACGGCCACTATTATTGCTTCAATGTGCATCGTGGATTATTAATCAATTAATTCTCGTTTTTCTCACTTCTACAAAAACTGTTATGCTTGTGTTTTGCAGGGAAAATATGTTACCTTCGTTCATTACACCTAAAACCGCTGAAATGATTCTGGCTACTGGGAAAAATATTAATTTTCTTCGGGAAATATGCCACAATTCTAAAATATATGAAAATCAAAGCCAAATAAAGAAATTTCTGGAAACGAGTTCAAGTATTGCACTAACATATTAAATATTCTAATATCTAATTGTATAGCACTGCAACTATTTTGATGTATTTCTTTAGCTGAGTCGTTGTTTTTTGAGGAAGGTCGAATTTTGAACCAAGCGATAGAAATGGCGTACAATGAAACGTCAAAAATGGTTATAAAGGTTCTATTGGAAGATTACAGTTTATTGGAACATTTAAAATCAATAAAAAATTATCTGCTAATGGGACAAGGGGATTTTATTCAATACTTGCTCGAATCCATCAGGTAATCACGTAATTACGTACTTGTCCATTCATAACTTGTTGTACCTACTGACTTTTAATTTGGATTGCTAGCGTTGAACTCTCCAAACCGGCCGGGAAGATATTTTATCATACCCTTTCGAATATCGTGGGGTTTGCCATTCGCACTACAAGTGCTCAGTTTGTAACAGAGGACATAGAAGATCGACTAGATATAAGAATCTTACCTGGCAATAAAAACGACCTGGGGTGGGATGTGTTTTCTTTAGAATATAAAGTTATTGGGCCAATAGAGACGGTGAGTTATTGTTTCATGGCCATTTTCAAAGCTTCTTTCCCCGTGTGTTTCATGCATAACATAGGTAGGTTATGCTTTTAATTTTGCGGATGATTAGACATAACTATGCTTTGAGGTAGCTAAGCCTGTTATGTTCTTATGTTATAGTAGGATGCATGGCATAGTATTCACAAATCATGTTCTTTTAATAAGTAATTTATTTGTAATAAATGGTTGTGCTCTTACTTCACAAAACTTATTTTTGTGCCTATAGATGTTTTTTCTATGCCAAAAAGCTACCCTCAATTTTTGGTCTTTATATTTGTATTTTCAATTTGCGACATGCAATAAAAACTGTTATTAATATAGCCAAGTATTTTCTATGTGCAGATTCTCAGTGAAGAAGTCATGAATCAGTATCGGGGACTTTTTATTGTACTATGGCAAATGAAGCGAGTTGAAAGAATACTTGTGACAGTTTGGAAAACGCAAAGCATGAATTCCAAGTTTCGACGTACAATCCCGGGTATTCTATTGACCTGAATTCTACATTTATACGTTACGAAAAATCGTTTACATAGTAGAGTTACTAATATTGAAATATTATACATATTTTTCCAGCTCTTGTACCTGTATTGGAAAAATCCGAGCTTTTGATCTTCGAAATGATGCAATTTGTTCGTCAAACTCAGTACTACATTATGACTGAGGTCACTGAATGTGCGTGGGACGTCCTTATGGAAGATGTACATACTTTACCATTTCTAGCGGCATGTAGCAAGGGAAATATAATTATTAATAGATATTTTGCAATTATGTCAGCTTTTAATCAATGCACAACAGGTGAATATATTCATTGAAGTATTTAATGTACTTTCCAGATAAGTAAATCTTCGGATTTAGATGAAATAATAGCTTCTCACAAGAAGTTCGTGAGCACGATTACTAGACGTTCATTACTACATCCCCAATGTAGTGAATTGTTAATGCAATTAAAAGGAATTTTCGGCGGCGTCTATGAACTGGAAAATGTTCTGAAAGCATTAAATGAGCGCATTTTTGCGGAAATGAAAAATCGTCAGGACTCCGAAAATACAGATTTCCTTTCGTTAATCACCGAAGCCAATGGGAAAATCGAAACCCTCTACAGAACTACTCAGGTAATAACTACTCGACCTCTTTTATTATTCAATAAAATTTAGACCGGTATGCTAATTTTTTAATGTCAATTCAGGATCGTGTCGGCGATTTTTTGCTCTCTTTGAATATTCACGAGGATTCTTCATTACAAAATTTGGGGTTTAGATTGGATTTTAATGGATACTACAGTTTGAAGAACTCAAGGTTGGCTCAACCATTGACATTCAGGTGTCGTCGTATTTCATCCCTGATGAACTTTTCTTTGCCCACATCAGCTTCATTCAACAACAGCTTCGGTCTCAGCAACTCTGGTCTACCCCAAAGTGCGGGTGGTATCGAGCGTTGCAGAAGTAGCGAACCATAAAGTCCCAGTAAGTACACAATTGGTACATGGTGCCTACTTAATTTCTGCAGATTGAAAGTACTCAAATAAAGTTGAGAAAAGAAATTTGATTGAATTACTAAATTTTATCTGCAGGGTACCATGTCAATTTTACAATTGAAAACCTATCGATAATAATGTCTAGGATGCAAGTAGTATTACCAATAATTAACATTATCATTTAATGTTTTATTTAGCACGTTTCAATATTGGCATTCTAGTGATCATAATTATTATGTTCGTTCCTAGTCCATAAATCCTGTACGACATTTTGTCTGCCATTTCCTAGTATTTATCTATTTTGGTTCAATATAAAAAGCCAGATATTAATTGGATTTTAGATAAGTACCTGCTTTAGATGTTTAGGTAATATAAATACATGCTTTGGAATTTCTAATAAATATTGTAGATATAATTAAATTATGCAGTAGTAGGTAGGTTCCTGAAACATGTAAATGAATAAAAATTGGAAACAAGGTCTTCATGATTAATATTTGTACGGCGTAAGTATTCGGGCATTCTTATTTATTAACATCACTATACTTTTAATTCAACTACCCGTTGACCGACATGGAGTCAAAGAATCCATGAAAATACAAAGAATGGATTTCATAAAAATATGTAAACTTGTACACCATGGTATTTGTTATTAGTAGTAATCTGTACTACAAAACAATTAGCTTCCATAGATTTGGTACCTAGCTGTCGTTTTTTTAGTTGATTAAAATTAATTAGCTTGAAGTTCCCAAACAACAGACCACGATACATATTTACATATTTTTGCTTGCAATTCATACATTATATGTAATAATAACAAATTTTCATAAAAACAATTGTAAAATTAAATAGTAGGTACAACAATGTTAGATAATGGGGATTGCGTTTTATGACACTTTAACACTGTAATATGATAAGGTAAATGCAAACGATTCTCACACTGCTCGTAATGTAGTCGCGCATAGGTAATCAAAAATTGAATACTCCGAAATCCTTTTTTGCATTTCTCGTATATTTTAATACTATCACATAGACAAACAATGCCCACCGCCGACAACAAAATTACCAACACAATACTTATTAATATTGATGACATTTATAAGTATTCGTGTCATCCATAGCTGTCACATAGAAATAATTAATAAGTTAATAGGTACTATTTAGGTTCTACCTGGCCTAATCGCTACTCGTTACTCAATATCACTGACTACAGTAAAGAAAATTAATGTGATATCATTTTTATTGGATCTATAGGTACTAGGTACATATTATTCAGTATTATGTTGCAGGGGTACAATTTATCCTAGCCAGGTATGTCAACTAATTTCTAGTAATTTAAACCATTACATTGTATCACCTTATTTTATGAATTTCAAAATAAACTCCCATAACATCAACAAGAGAAATTCTTTGTATTTCTTTGCACACACTTAAATCAGAATATATTTTAACCATCATGATTTAACACAAGTTGACATACTTTGTCGCTTATAAAAAATTAGCAGATCATATAAAGTAGATATGCACGAAAAAATGTGCACAATTTAGCAAAGTCTATATTATAATATATAAAATCACTAAACCCCAACTAAGGTAGGCACTAGTTCTATATATGAGCATAATCTAGGACATTAATCACCCTAAATTAGCAAATATTCTGCAGTGGCTCAACACATTTCATAAAAAATGTAATTCCCTCTGACATAGCAGGGTAATTTACACGAGGATTACAATGGATATCATTGGCTAGTTAACACATGATAACTCTTTAAAAAAGATTTGTACGGAAGCCCACCCATTTGATACAATATAAGCTCTCGCCCAGTAGCTAACAATTTGGATTGGATTGCTTTTTGTAATTTTTAATGATTATAATATTATATGCATTTATTAAATGTTAACAGAAGCTATCGAACTAAACAACGGTAACGAAAATGTTACACATAATTATATTTGAGGAGAGTTCTTGTTTTTTTTAATATAATAAGGAGAAGCTGAATTTTTCTTCACAATCGGTTTAATCGTACAACTTACGATTTAAAATTACGTAGATAAAGTGAAGGGCCCCATTTAAATATGGATTGGCCTAGGTACTTCAACAATACCCCTGAAAATAGAAAATAGCAATTTTACATGCCAAAATGCGGTAGGTATATTACATTTTTAGCATTTATATATCGGTAGGTAGGTAGAAGGTAGGCTCATCGAGAAAAAAATTGACAATTGTTTGTAATAAAAGACTATATCTAGGATCGCACTCAATATTAACAGTAGAATACCAGTTTGTCTCTAAACAATGTACATCTTACATAAATATAATTATTCAGCTAAGGTTTTTTTACATGAGATATCATCTCTAAACTGCCTTATTTACTTTACGTTGCTTAGTGTGTAATTAATAAGACTATTAAATATTTACTTGACATGTAGCTCAGATCCTTTGTTGACTGTACAGTTCATTTACAATTTAAATCAGATGATATTATTACCTACTACGATAAATGTAATTAATAGCGACTCGAGCGTTTAACATGCTAATTTCGAATTTGCTACAACATTACATAAATGTTACATATTTACAGCGAGAGATATAGGACTTTGATTTTAATAGTTAATTATAATTAATTAGCTAGTCTACTTAGAAAACAATTATTTACAAACTAAATAAAAGACTCAACGTTATGTATCTTACTTAGGTACATTTAAGTATAGGTATAATATTCGTACGTAAATCCTAACAAACTACAATCTACATAATTTGTATCAGTGATGTATGTTACTTAAATATTTAAGCAGTCAGTCGATATTTGTATATGTACGCTCATATAAAATTCATTCATATGATTTGCATTAATTACGATGAATCTAAAAGGATTCCCACTTGGCAATAAGGTGAGCTTCTATCTGAGGAGTCACCGTTTTTCAGTTCAGGAATCAATTGTGTCCATTTGACATAGGAAGGACCATTTGTCGCATTATGTCGGCCAGGCACCGTCTTCAGTTTATCCGAGCCATCGGAATCGTCAAGCCCATTGGCCCGAGAGTAGGACTCCGAAGGCGGGATCGAGATCACCATCGAAGAAGGATTCCTCATCTGAATCATTTCCGACTCGGTGTCGCTGTCGATGACAACTGCCGAGCCGTTGGCCATCAGACCTAGCATCTTGTAGTTCGGGTTGAATTGGTCGTCGTCATCAGTCCCACTACCGTCCCCGCCAATGTCCCCGTTCAGATCCATTTCAGAAAGGAGAGGATTGGACGCTGACGGAGAAAACCTTTGAAAACTATCCGCCTGTAAAAATCCAATCAAGATTTTATTTCACAAAATTGGTCGTTTAGCCCAGGTAAAACATAAAACACGGATTAATGATAATTTCTATTAATCAACGCTGCATTCCCTTTCCCGCACTGAATTACACCGATAGGTTGGTTGAAGATTTTGAACTTAAACTATGGTGCTAGTGAAAGAAACATTCGACATTGCATTTACAACATTGACAAAGTAGTTCGTGGAATTATAATATTAACAGAGCATGCACGATTGGTTTCCCAGAAGTAAAACAGGCTATCCTTCTGGGATTGCGATTAATTGGGACAAAAACCTTTTTTTGCAAAACACCGAAATAGTTTCTACGTATTATAACTTAGTGAAATAGAAAGAGCATTCTCAGAGAGAGAGAGACAGAGAAAGGGGGAGTTATATTTACATTCCAGGGCTGGATAAAAAAACCTTATTGAATTAGGTACCGTTGATATTCAACCACATTTGTAGTACAATGTCTAAGAGATGACAATGAAACTAATCTGATGTATTCACAAGCAAGCCTCAATCAAAAGCAACTTGCCCGATATTTGATCATTTTAAATGTATTCGAAAAACGTAAGCATCAGTGGTGAAACTGATTTGACTAATTAAAAGTTGTGAGCAGTAGAGTTTTTAGAGAAGGAGCCGAACACCGAGAGAGATAATTAAATAACATGCAGATCCCGACGGAAATGAAACTGAAGGACGTCAAATAAAGGCTGAGACATGCTGCTAATAAAAGTGGAGTTGCGGAAGTAGCAGAGAAAACGAGCGTAAATTCTGAGCGAAGGCGGAGAAAACTGAAATAGAGTTGACAGATGCTAAGAAGAGAGTGAGAGGGGACATTGATTAGTTAAATTAGCAAGTTGTTAATCAATCACGTACATGAATGAGTGAAAGTCGTCTTTCAAAATTTAACTCGGGCATAGGAAGAATCCTGGACTTGATAAGGACTGGCGAGAGTGCGGTATTGTCGCCGTCGCTAGTAGGAGTCGCTTTCCACCAAATCGATCCAGCATGGAGATTCGGGTTTTGCGTTTCGTTCTGGTTGTAATTGGTATAGGAAGGGGGATTCGGCTGGGAGGTCGTTCCCGCCAGAGCGGCACTCTCACTCCGCCCACTCTCATTGTTTAAAATGGCATTTTGCATGGTGTGGGTCAGGTGGGTCAATTCCTCGTCGGATATCTTAAGAGGGGGTCCATCCCGGGGGATGTTTGGTGGCGGCGGCGGGGACGGTTGCTCACAACTAACAATCGCCTCCTCACTCTCCAAGTCTAGACCTTGGCTGTCGCATAAAAAAACGGCATCTTCACTCGTGAGCGACTGCTGATCTAAATGGACAGAGTCGGGGTCGGCGAGGGCGAGCGTGGAGAGCTTAGTGCCTGGGCCCCCCATTCCGCAAGGACTCTCTTCTCCAACTCCTAAGCACTCCTCAGCCTGGTCATGGAAAAATGCCATCCAATTTTTGTGTCACGAATTTTGGGATTATATTTATAGCATCATCCAGCCCTACTTTAGTATATGGCTATAGTGGCTACCATTAATTTACTTGTACGTGTTTAGCATAGTGTCTATAGACCTACTTAGATACGTGAGTGACCCTTAGAAGCAATTTATAGTAGAATAGTTTACCATAGTAATCTAGAATAGAATAATATAGGGGAAAATGATGTCTGAAATTCTAGCGAGGCAGAGAAAATGGCAGTATCCTTGCATAAATGGAATATTCACACACGTCCGGTCCCGACATGACTAGGGAAAGAAAAATCATGAAGCTGCTCGGCATTTTTTTCGGCGAAGAATTGCATTAGACTCAAAAGAAACTGAAAACCATATATACAGTGATTCATGATACAGGACTTTTTAGGCTTCTGGAAATAAAAGTGTTATATGAGGAAATGATAATAATTTTTCAGAGTTTTATTTATTTATTTAATCACTAATGTTTAACAAACAAATGATATGCTAACAACGAGAACAGAAACAAAATTAAATAGCATTGAACAACTGTTGAATAATTAAATCACAATTAAAGGGCTACGTAATATAACTAACTAACTATCTGTATTTACTAGAGCTACTATTTATTAATAATACTTCCAGGCGGAGTAGTTTATTTGAAATAAGGTATTGCATTAGTTCAGTTGGTAACTGGATTTTAATCTCTAGACGTAAGTAGCACCCGTATAACGTTAGCTGCATTTATTGCAATTGGCCATCAATAATGAGGTGGGAGGGACTTTTTTTTTGTTTTATTGGAGTGTCGTTGATGATGTAGCCTTAAATATTCAATAGAAAATATGCTCATGGTGGAGCAGAACAGCCATTTGATAGAAAAGCGATAGATTTGTCCATGACACAAAATAGAGTAGCAATAGTCCCGTAAGATTCAAAGTCTACATACAATCTATTTTACTTTACTTTACTTTTACTACCTCCAAACGAACCAAATTCCAATTTCAATTCAATCCCATAAAGTAAAATACTCCCAATTTACACATGAATCACTGTACACGGTTCGTTACACTTTTTCATTTCCAAATCCGCCTATTAGATGAAGGCATGTGCATCTTTCCAAGAACTCAAGATTACAGTAGTAGCAATCCCAAACCCGTAGAGTATAGTAGTACCAAAGCATTTCCCTTGCCACATTATTTGCACAGTCAGTCCAATTGTATTTCTTCAATCTACCTTAGAAAAATTTTATTTCTCCCTTCAATCTTTCAAGTAGCCTTTAAATTTGAATTTATTAAATAAATTATCACATGGATCATGTAATAAAAGTATCAGTTTTAGTCCAAATGCAAAGTATACTTTCGCCATTTCCCAGCAAAATGTTAACTATAACTCTAAGTATGCTTTACTTGTCATCACACCAACTTGTATTATTTTTCTAAGAATTTGAGCAAAAAGTCATGCAGTAGGGAGTTAACGATGAATTCAAATTCGATTCACCATAATAAATTCATGAGTACAGACTGAAATGCTTTCTAGTAGCCATTAAGTATGCATCGCATCAAAATACAAAATTAAGAGAGACTACTGACATGTACTCCTGTTAAATCAAATAGAATCTTCAAGTTCCAAGCTTAGGTGCCACTAGGAAATTCACCGTATTAATTACATTACCACACCGTGCATGCAGAGCTCTTTACTTTATGCCTACTGTTAGTCTTGTTTATATTCTACAACTTATCTTTAATATAAATGGGTTATCAAATCTCATACGCTATGTTACAAGAACAGTAAGTGGTGCTAATAGCGAAAAAGAAAAAACGAATTCATACCTCTCTAGGATTTGAGTCGGAGGATAAAAAGTCTTTTGACTCATCTGTGTGACTCGATGTCATTTGTAGCTGGTAAGTCAGATTCTCCTTACCATATGGCTCCATATCTCCACCGGAACTCTTTCGAACACGTTTCGTATTGTGTTTGTTCGAGAACCCGTTCAACTGTTGGAAAAAACCAATTAGATCTTACTCTATCACGCTCAAATCTTTTTTACATGCCGCATAGAGGCGAGAACTAATTTTTATATTCCACCTCAATGCGTAAATATAATTTCAATTAAAAGGCACATTATTATGTACACTCCTCACTAAGAAAATGGAGTAAAAGAGAAAAGCAAGACACTTACGTCTGAAACAGCAAGTCCAGGTGGCAACTTCACTTCTATTTTTGAAGAATCCTTAATATAATGATAGACTCTGGAAAATAATTAATTTCAATACATTAACACATTTCAAAATCAATCAAAACATGTATTTTATTGGGGGCCGTCCACAAATCATGTCAAACTTTGGTCGATCAGAAAAAACTGTGTCCATAATTGAGGCCAGAACAATTTATTGAAGACACAAAATTAAAACTTCAAATGTCGCTTTTAACTAAAAATAATTAATTATTGAATGAAAAAATAAAAATGCCTAAAAAAGTTTTTAATGATCACTAAATTAAGAGAGTTAATAGGTAAATCCAGACGCATTAAACTAAACGACATGAGATAAAACTGGGGGAATGAAATATTATAGTTTCTTGTTGACATAATGTGTAGATCATCCTTTACCAACAGCCCTAATATCGATTTTAATATTCATATTTAAATAATTTTATGCTAATTTCATGCTTGAGGGAAAAGTAACGAGCTACAACAGTTTATTATGCAACTCCTACTCCTTTGTGTCTCCATTCAAACTAATGAATAATAAGTGACAATAACAAGATGAGATTTATTGATTTAACGTACTTGATGGAGCCGAGACTAACGACAACTATAAAGACAATGGCTCCAATGACGACACTCAACCACACGATCCATCCTGCCGCAGCTAAAACAAATAACAATAATTTAGCAATTTAACTGGGTCCCTTACTTACAATGACAAATCAAAGGATTACAATTATAACACAAGGTACCTCCACAACTGTATTTTCCTTCAGGGCTCCAACTTCCCAATATAACATCACCAGTTCTAATGGTTGTTGCAGCGCGAATTTGAGCCGTTATATTTGTGTCAGTTTCACATCTAATCTCCAACTCTTTCTCGTAGACATTTTCCATATCTGTTTTTAATGTAACAACATTATTAAATTGCACTATTGTGTAGGGCAAAGAAACTACGTCTTGTGTGAAAAGAGAAAGCAATTTGAGTATAGTATAGGCACTTATAATACGCGTAATGTGTTTCGTACTTTGTACATAAGGAATCTGAGTTGGCTGTTCATCGACTAAGACTCCATTTTGTCGGATCAAAAGTTCAAAGTACTTTACAGGACCTCCTACATGCGATGGCTTTCCCCAGGTGACAACAAACTTTCCTTGCCTATTTATCAGCGACGGGGAAGTTTCAATATTCGTAGCTAAAATAAACATTTAAATCACAATTAGGAATCTTTGCTCACAGAAAATTGCTTTTTTCCTGAGCTTTAGTCAAACAAAACGACAATATTGCCGATAAAACAATATTAACTAAAGTATATATTATATATTATAGTAGAAGCTTGTAGTTATATAGTTATATAATACAAAGAGTTATAAAATCGAGTGTTATTTATATTCCCATAGATTGCTATGTACCTCCGATTCCTGTGACGAAGTATATTTGACTAGAATTTGTAGAGCAGCCGCTTCGAGTGCATGCTTTCGCAACCAATGAGTAGTTCGTGTTGCTTTCTAAGTCTGTCAGCTGTGAAAAGGAAATCATGTTCATATTAATCAACATCTTATTATTGTCATTAAAATTTTAATGAGGGGACGTACAATTAAAACCTATTTATAATAAATGCAATGATGCATAAAGTTCTTACATTGAAACTGGCTGCTACATTTTCACTAACGATCCGCTTTCTTTCTTTGGAGATTCCTTTGAAACTCACTGGCTCGTAATAAACTATGTAATCTGCTAGTTTTCCATTTACAACAGCTGGCGGCTCAACAGTTACGACAGCTGTCGTGTTCGTCACGAAATGAGCCAATGGCCTAGGGGGCCCAGAAGGAGCACCTTCCGCCGTCATTTCAAAAATTGGGTCACTTTTCTGACTCTCTCCTGCCAACGTTTGTACTGATACGGAAATCATATAAGTCGAGTAAGGATTCAGCTCTCTCAAATGGTAGGATGTTTTATCTGCTCCTTCTACTGCTGTATAATTTTCATTCCCTAGAAAACATGAAAACAATGTTTTGAATAGTTTATCACATATTAAAACCTAATTTATAATGAAGACATCATTTTGTAATTATAATAAACATAAAACTGCAATGCCGTCTCCGATGACTTAATTACGAAGAATAAATCCATAGTTTAATATTATTTTTTTAATTACCAATACAGCTGTTCGCCGAAGGTTCTCCGACCAAGCAGTAAGTAATTTTAAATCCTTTCACAGTTCCAGTCTGATATGAACAGTCCAAAAGCCACTCTATTGTTATGGAATCCACAGTGACATTTATTTTCTTGACATTTTTTAGCTTTTCCGGCACTAAAGGTGAATAAGAAAGAGAAATTCAATAACATACATTTTCATTGAAAGCCATAAATATTTTCCGAATGTTAGGAACGGGTGGAAAAAAATGAGTCACCTTTATTATGTATGAGGGTACAACTGGCCCAGAGCATTCCACTGCTGGATCGATCTGTATTCGCCGACACAGCAAACTGATCCAATCTGGTTTCATGATGTGGAACGTAATGGAACAATTTACGCCTCTCGTCAACTGGAACCGTATACCATTCCAATAGGCCCTACAACAAAAACATTTCACATGACTTCTTTTTATAAATTTCCAGCAGAGGCTTTTAAAACGTTGACATCGAAAAATTAAGTCGAATGTAGTTCTGGAGAGAGAGTATGCATAAACAATGTCATGAATGTATTTAGCTGCTCTAGGAAATATCAACCAGATCACACCACTCACTACTCACTCCATATTTACAATCGGAAATAAACTTTTCTCATCCATATGTAAATGGAGCAATATCTGAATGTTATAAATAAAATGGAGATGGATAAGTGATTCATGAGACGCGGAGAGGAATGAATCTCTTAGACTTACGTCGCATTGGTAGGGACGCGGCTTAGTACTGTTGCATTTGAAAACGGTGTAGGATACAATAGGACTGGAGTTTCTCGGTGGCTGCCATGATATTTCAAAAGTTCCGTTGGTGAAGTCCAACTTGGAAACACTCCTCGGTTCGCCTACAGCTACAAAAAATAAAGTACAAAAGCCACGATCATCTCATTGAACATCGACTAGTGGAAAAACAGAATGCAAAACCACTAAACATGTAGAAAACTTTCATCGCATGCACACAAGAGATAGACTTGGCGCAGGAGATAACATAATTCGCAAGATTACCCCATGAAAATTTCCGGACTGATGCTCTCGCCCTCGCAGTTCTATCCTTAAAGCTTATTCTAGCATATCTTGAAGGTAATCTTTTTTTACAACTTCATTCTGCACTGGCACTAAGTACGACTTGAGTGAATTCAAGTTTTTTTTACATTGGGATTAGAAATGAAAGTCTAGGCGCAATATCTTTTTTACTCGAAGAATATGAAGCGGAAAAAAGTTGTACATGCAACACAATTACAAATCAAAATAGTTGCAACTCTACGATTTCCAGATTTAAAATTCCGTAGAATTACTCCAGAGTACATTTAAATAGTATCTCTAGGCATATTTACATAAATGCATAAAAACTCGACAAGATTTGAGATGATTCCTCCATACTCTTCCATTTAAATGCAAGAAAATAATGTGTAAATCCCCTAAAGAACTATTAGATTTTATTAGTTGGCTAACTCCTAAATAAAGTGAAATCTAAAGTTAAACAATCAATTTTACACGAACCTTTAGAATTGCTGGGTACAAAAACTTCGGACTTTTGTAGACTTGTACCATTAGCATTCTCAGAATGGATGGCGAATCGATATGTTTTCATGAGTTTGAGCTTGACAAACTTGGCGTAGCTTTGTGTGATCTCCCTCGGACGAATATCACTAGAAAGGAAGAACAAAGTAAATAGTAACTAATGGAGGCAACTACCTCTTTATAGTAGATGCCTAGATATTATTGCTTAATATTTCTACATAGTATAAGGTATGACTAGTAGTACATGTTCATACAGCACAATAATATATTATCTTATATGAAAGAAAGCAAATAGAAAAAGTTGGACAAAAACTCTGTGTCAGCGTTCTTCCATAAATTATAATTTGTAGATAGAACATTGAATCTACAGTCAGGATAACTGGAAAGGCTAGGAGAAAAAAGTCAAAACACTAAGATTAGTGCGCAGATTGTTTTGCCAAATAGAGATAGGGCATAGGGGGGACATGAAAAAGTTGTATAGCTAAAATGTTATTGCAGCTACGTTTCGGATGTTTGGAAATGACAAGGAACTGAAAACACGGAGCTGTGCTACAGCGAGAGAGAGAGAGAGAGAGAGAGAGAGAGAAAAGTCGGTCGGTGGGTTGGTGTAGGAGAGAATAGAAAAGACAAGGCCGTTTGAAAATTGCATGAAAGGATAGGAGAAAATCACATTATGAGAAAGTTAGGAGGAGAGAAGGGAATATTTATGTTATTATACATACTTTCTCAATTGATCCTCTTCGAAGACTGTAAACTCGTAACGAAATTTCGGTCCGTTATGATGTGTCCGGGGAACTTGCTCCCAGTAGATGTAAACATCTCGTTCTTGGAGCGAGGAGGTTAGTAAACTCTCAAAGCTCCCAATGTCAGTCTTAGGTGGAAAATCTGGCCCTAAATCAAAACAGTTTTCTTTCTCAATTTATCACATTCCAATAATTGCTAGGTAAGTTTAAAGCAAATTTATCTTGTCTCCGTAGGAAATAGACAAGTCGGCTATTTATGTACCACCCCAATGCATTACCAAATTAAAATCATCCTTGCCTTAACTGTGGTAGCATTCTTGTGTGGCACCTTTACTCTGTTTTCTGTTTGTTCACACAAATCATAATCACATTCTCCGCATTGTATAAAATGCTAGAATGTTCACAAGGGATATGTGCGATGTGCGTTCGTTTGTCTCAATTTTGCCTCACTCTCTTCCACGTAACTCATTCAAAGATAAACAAGCTGATGCCAATAATAGCCACGGCAAAACTGTTTCACTCACATTTTGGGCCGAACTCGCTCCATGACGTCCACAACTTACATCTGATGTGCTAATCTGGAGATTTTCACTTCTGTTGTGCTTAGTGTCATTTTTTTATGCATGTGCCTTCAAATAAATAAACACAGCGGAACTAGAACGTGTCTATTCAGGAATATTATGCTTCCCAGTTGTGTTATGTAATGGGAATTGATTCTTCCTTCCTTTGCAAAAATACCTTTCTACTCTCATTAAAACTCCACCAACACAATTGCCTGCCGTATATCATCACAATTATATCATCTAATAATATTCTCCTACTCCTATCCTGCTAGACTAACTCTTTATAATGAATTTCCCTGCACAGTTTCAATTAGGCAGCTTTTCCCAAGAACAACTTTTGTATCTTCTATTTATCTTCCTAGTCAGAATACCTAATTGCAAATTTTGTTAGCTACCGACGCTAGTTCATAGAAGCAAATTACATTCACAAATACTGAGATGTCACAATTTTCCAATGACTGCTTTTATGACTTGCATGGCAATTACTACAGGTAGATGGAATATATAGATATACGTACTCAGCACTCAATGAACTACATACATTACTTATATAAAGAACTTTTCACTGACGTCATAAAGGAAAATGCAAATCCAACTTCTTTGTTACAATCATCGTTTCCATTCTTAAATCTTTACATTTTACGTTGTAGACAGTCAATTCTGTGGCTTCCTATGCTCACAGACAGGTAAATACCTACTTCCTAAGAAATACACTATGCTCAGATCCAGAAAGACATCAATGGACGCAACGTCAATTAAAGTAGGTACCAAGCCGTGGGTTGAAAAAACCCTCATTAATGATGTTATGTCTATTTCACTAATTACCTTTACTACCTGTACACCACAAACTTCATGCTAAATCCTATTGGCATTAAATACAAATTTACATTTGCAACCAAGTTACCAATACACTTTATCCATCTTTTAATTATACGCAGAAATAAATGAAAATAGAAATCGAATGAATAATCTACACGATTATCTTCCAAAGATAACTAAGTAAATGTGTAAGATATGCACCTTTCTTATGTACCATTAATATTCACTATAATAGAAATAATATAATGGCATGAAAATCATAAATCTGAATAAATAAATTAATTTGGGCTGAGAAGTGCCTAATTATAAGTCCATTATATTTCTTTTGGGATTAAATTGATACAGTGTAACGTAAAAGTAGTTAATTATTTTATAAATTATGCTTGCCGTTTCTGTCAGGCATAAATGGAGGCAACAAAGCAAAGTTTACGCTGTGAAATTCTGCCATTGACACAAAAGTTGATTTTATATGATTTAGCAGTAGGAGACTAGAAGTGCACGATGCAGATTTGCATGCCTCTAATAAATGAATGGAATAGGCATACATATCGACTATAGGACAATGCCAAGAGATTTATGATAGTATGGCGGAGGATTTAGTAGTTCTTAAAAGATATGTTGCCAAAAGTTGATAAATATTATGTATAGAGTAATTATAGAGTAAAAGATGACTTACTTGCAGCCCAAGTTGTAACAGAAGCCATGGCGGGCGCGGACCAAAATTCCTCTGTGTCAAGAGCAGTTTGAGACCGCATGCTGATGTTGACGGAGTAATTTACGAAAGCAAACGGAACTTCTATTTCCCTCGCCAAATAAACCTTTTGCTCTTTCTTCGTCGTCTCGAACATCTTCAATTATATAGAAAAAATAACGCACGCTGAACATTTCTCGGTAAAAGTAATAAACAAACGTCGTAAAACAACAGCATTCATTAGCAGGAGCACATTGTATTCGCTGTTTTACTCAGGATTCGAAGACAATCCTCTCAAAATATAAATATTATACATGCAAAAAATATTAGAGTCCTTTCTGGAAATATGTTCCGGGCTATTGACTCCTCGACAATAAAAAAGTGAGATTCTATAGATGTGATTTTATTGTTCTTGCTCACAGATTTTTAATTTCAGTGTTGTGAGCAACTTTGGACTGGTTGTTATTATTTTAACATAAGATACTAACAGAGAGCAGTGGATTGCATGTTTCTCTCCGCTCGATCATTGTACACTAATGATATGTATCTAGAGATAATAATATAACGTGCGGAGAAGATACAAGAAACTGCTTAGCTCTAGGTGCTATGCTATAATTATTAACTAGGTAAAACATAACAATAACATTATTAGCTAACAAAGTCTTGAAAAGAAACACACATGATCGTCAATCATTTAAATTACAATCCCCACTTGAGTTATCTAGAATCAATTTGCTATGCATTCTACGCTCACGTACTATCAAGTCTACCCAGCATAAAAATCCTTCCCTCCTCACTTGCATGCAGCCAAAAGTAGGCGAAGAAAAGGAGAAACAGAGTCTAGCCTAAGAAGAGGAGGAAGCCGAGAGTTGAGCCATACCTTTGCATTCAAAGGAGAAATTAGTGGCTCCAGTCGGCAGTCTGAGTCTAGTGGGCTCAACCTGCCATGCCAGCACATACAACAACAGTGAAATTGGAATTGGCTCTTGGCTCGGAATCCTAATGATATTTCGACACTTGAGAAGACACAGCCAGGCCCTATCCCTCTCATCCATTCACACAATAATATTACTTACCTACCTACATCGATATTCCCGTTTTCACGGCCATCTCTCTATTTACGAATCTTTTGGCTAACCAAGTTCATCTCTAGCCAAGTCAACAATTGGAGAATTGGACATACTTACACAGGCCATACTAATAAAGTGCATACCTATACATACCCATAGCTAAGTACTATATCAAGGATTCTTGCAACCATGGAGAAGTGGGAGAAGGTAAGCCCATCCGGGAGTTTGGAAACTAAAGTTCCACTTTTCCCCCCTGGCGACAGAAATGACCATTTTGTCGTCAGTCTGTAGACAGACTGCACTGTTAATACAGAACACAGACTGGCGACAGAAATGACGATTTGGTCGGCAGGAGGGAAAAAGTGATATTTGAATTTCCAAACTCCCGGACGGGCTTACCTTCTCCCAATTCTCGATGGTAACAAGAGTCCACGAGCCTTGGTACTACATAGTTCCATTGTAAACTAAATGTAGCCGTTATCATAGAGATAAGGATGAGTTGCTAGTAGGTTAGTAGAAGTGTGTCCTGCTTTAATCTCCAGTGGAACGGCGTAGATTCCGACAACACATTCTGCACTACGCCTCCAATTTTCCATTCACATAATAGCAACTTGCTATAAATTCAAGAGTCAAGTCAAGTGTCTGAAAGAGATAGGATAAAGCAGATGGTCCTTCTCTGCAACCGCACTTCCGCACTATTAAGTAAGGTAGTTATGGCCAACTAGTAAGTAGTCCCTCTATAGATCGATAGAAAGTATAGCTATCCATGCCCATATATGTAGGTATATGTATAAAACTTTCATTCATACGCAGCCTATTCATTAGTAGCAACCTCTTGCCAAGGCCCTCGAAAAGTGAATCACTGTTGGAGGATTCGATTCATGTGGAGAGATGTTATTTCTACCTACACACCGAGGACTAAGGATGTATAACATAGAAGCACTCCAATTATATCTATAGAAGGGGAAAAGAAAGTTCTTTCGGCAGAATTTTTGAGGAGTGAAGGCTTTATTATGCTACGCCTCTGATTATTGTTGGTTTATGAATGGAAAGAGGGTCAATAAAAGTCAAGTCATTTTGGCTGTACTCACCGTGGTGTTGCACCAGAATCCCCCTTCTGCGCAAACCGTGACTCTGTGAAAAAGACCCGGCTCGAATTGGTCAAACAACGGAAAAGTCCAGTTCAGCATTATCGTATTGGCTGAGGTAGCTCGTGCATCCACAGTTTCTGGCGTCTTTGGGACCACTGCAGAGTTTACAAAAATCAAATCAATGACATGCAATCCAATTCTCGACTCATTCTCCTCTGTCTCCACTTTCACCCCAAAGGGATTCGATAGGCACTGGGTGCAGTGCAAGGATGCTAAGACCTTAGCTCCACAGGACTTAAATAATTGGGAAATGGGAGCAGGATTAGCATGGCACTGGCGAAACCAATTTATTTAGACTTTCAATTAGGAGGATGCGATGAGGAAACGAGGATGAGTGGAGATTATTATTCAGAATATCCAGGAAACTACATAAGTACCTACGCAGACTAAGGATAAAACATTTATGCATTACAAAGTCACCACTGCGAGCTTTCAGTGTACTTTACTTACCGATTGAGAAATGGTTGATAGGATAATCCCACGTTCTTCCCTCTGGGTTCAAAGGATTTGTACCGTTGAGACGGAGATTGTAGATCGCTACGTTTTGTAAATAATGAGGATCCGTGTAGGGACCCCACTGACAAGAATTCACCGTCTCATTAGGACACGGTATAACGCCACTGTCAAAGAAACACATATCGTTAGTCATAATTCTATTCATCACTACTTAAGTAAGTAAACGTTACGTTGTCATTAGAAATTTTTATGTAATGTTATCGAGCAAAGATTAATAGTCAGTAGATCCTACCCCCGCCTAACTAAATTCCTAATA
>JABASI010002138.1:0-20864 GCA_019776505.1 Tomocerus nigrus
TCAGAAACTAGATAGCACTAACAATATTATATATACTAGGAATAATTTAATACCACTGCTACACTGTAAACTAATTGTATTTTCAGATAATCTCAAAAATATTGCCTTTCATACAGTATGGAAAATTATTAACCGCGTTTAGTACTTTCTCTTTCACTATGCTAAGTTCTACCTGCATTTCTACAATTTTTGCCACGACGGTAACACGCGACTTCAATCCCCAGTAGAGATATTCTTAAGCTACTTATCATAGCCATATTTCTATGATATAATACATCCTTTCCTATGCCATTATATTTAAAACGCTCTAGAAACAGTTTTAATAAAGTCTTTCTGAATTTTTGAGGCGTGAAATTGTTTTATTTGAGTAGTAGTAAAGTTCGGTGCATTATTTTCCTAACTGTAGTTGTTTCCTGTACAGGGAATCAATATTTATATTCAATATTTCTATTAAATTCTTTAGATTTCTATCAAATTGCACGTTCACTTCTTTTACAAAATTGATTACAAAATTGATTACAAAATTGAAAATGAAATGAAAACTTAATGTGTTCCAAATGAGGTGAAAAATTATTTGGTGGGCTATTGTAAAAAGTGCCATGTAATTTACATGGTGAAAGTAATATGAAAGGTTTCTAACTGTCCTTACTGTAGAAAGTAAAGTGAAGATTCAGCGAAATGATATTTAGAGGAGTGAGAAGGGAGCGTGTGATAAAATGGGTAAATACAAGTGATGTGACGATTTGACAGACCTTATTAAGCAAGACAGTAAATCAAGGGCAAGTGAGAAAGTGTGTATATTAGCCACACGTTGGATGTATGCGTGTTGGATAGGGTTAGACTGTTAGACAGAGAGAGAGAGTGGGGCTATTATCTAATCTCTAAATGCACATTATGTGTTTGCCTATAATGAGATTCAAGAGCGGCTCTCTCTCTTCCACATATGTAATGCCCTTTCCCAATAGAAAAGGACAAAGTTCCTAAGCTCTCCTTCTGTTTCCTATGTAAATTCCTTCATAAATTCCAGCTACTTAAACAGTTTAATGGAGCACCGCTGCCATTGCAATGCTATTCACTTCTTGTTAATGTCCTCTCTGTTGGCTTATCTATTATACGCAACACTCCATGTAAATAAAGCCCCTCTCTGTCTAATTCAATGTAGCACTGCATGTATGTCTACTACAGTGCGTGTTACACCTAATCCAAACCCGAATTCGGAATTACGATACACAATCATTCATTCCACACCGATTTCCTCCACGGCAAAACTCTCACAGTCAACCAAAGCTAATTTGATTTTCAGATTTACATTTTCAAATTGACATATTTGTTTATTTAATTACTGTAGAACATCTTTTAGGTCTTGTTGAACAATTCCAAACCATTCTCATCATTAGTTATTACAACATAACCACTTTCATAGTTTCATAGTTAAATTAAAATTAAATTGTAATTAATACCAAAGTTTTAGAATATTACTTGTCATTATTTTAGAATCCATTGATTCAAATGTGAATATCATAATTAAGTATTAGTATTATTAATAGGTAACTATAGATTGTTATTACTTCTTTTTGACGTTTATTATTACAGTAGGAAAGTAATTTAATTTTAGTTATTTATATTTCATTTTCTCCTATTTACTTTCATTTACATTTTTAAGATATACTTTATGTATTTTAATTATACATTTTTTGTACGGAAGCATTCTATTACTGAACCCTATCAAGGAGTTAATGTAGATAGTATCTTTTCAGTATTATACATTGGGATAATTTTAGGAGAAACAACCGTAGTATATAATGATACAGGTTTTAAGATGATGTTTATTTATTTATAGAGGTAAGAAATGTAGAGGTAAGAAATGTACATGAGGTGAGAGAGAAAGAGAATTCTTTCCTTCTATTTTGCGTATGGAGAGGTTGGGAGTGCAGTGTTTGTTTTTATGTACACGTAGTTAAATAGATGTATTGTTGTACGTTGAGATACTTTGTGTAAACAAAATGGAGAGTAGGTAGAGTAGTCATTGTAGTGTACACAAAATGATTTATGATGACAATGAAAGAAGGTTTAAACAGGTGGGATTGTATTTGTTTGGTTGCCCCTCGGGAAATACTTGGCTACTTCCTTGCCAAGTCCCGGCTCACTTTATTTCACCATTTCCTCGCGTTTTGCTGGCTGGAGAGCTTTTCTAGGGAACATCAGGACGTTGTCTTAAGCTAAAATTGCTTGTCTGATGCTGGTGGGAAGTAGATGTGTGTAATACCAGCCTCATTTATTCTTACTCGCCTTACATTCCCTTACATTTTAACGCTCTCCATTTCTAAGTATTTCCCTTTCTTTAAAATCTTTCAAATAGCACTTTCTCCCTATCTCTAATGATTTCCTAGTTTTTCCTCTTCTACATACATCCATGCTCATTAAAACTTATATTATTTGCTAACAAAATGTTCTACCTGGAAAGGATAAACATTAATGGGAAGTTCTGTTATTTACATTTTTACTTTTTCCTGTCAGTATTTTTTTAAACCTTTGGATTTGAATGTCTTTGCCTTTCTTTTCAGTAAAATCAGTCAAATAGAACTTTCTCCTTAACTCTAATGATTTCGTAAACATTTCTTAGACTAATTATATTTACAATCTGTAAAAGTCATGTTTACTCTATAAGACGTAAACATTATATAATAATGTAAGCATATACGACTTACATAAATGTATATACGGGCATTGTACATTTCTCTTCTTAGCATTCATTATATTTTTATGCTCTGGATTTGAAGATTGCCTTTCTTTTCACTAAACTCAGTGATGTGTAGGACTTTCTGCTTAAACGTACCAATTCTGATGATATTTTCTTAGTATTTGTCCTTAACAAAAGTTATATCCGACTGATACCTATATGCATATTTTTTTATTATATAAGAAAGTCTAAAATTATATAACTGTACACATAATGGAATGAATAGACAGACTTAGAACATTGTGACTTTCTCCATTTCCCAGTCATTATATTTTTCTGCTTTGTATTTGAAGATTGCCTTCCTTTTCACTCAAATCACTGAAGTAGGACTTTGTATTTAAACGTACTAATTTTGTTTTTCGTATTCTGCTTATATATACATTTATAGTTCCAAACCCCAACATTTATTGTGGTTTCAGTGGCTAATGTCCTAAATTATTTAATGCTACATAAAGTATATGGCACAATATTTATAGTATTTGTCTGCTTACCTATTAAACTACTTTCCTATTTGAAAGTCTTTGCGAAAGGCAATTCCAAGAGGGATATTTATTGTGCAGGTATAGTCGTAGTGTCCCCTTATAACCATAAAGCATGTTAGAAATAGCATTTAGTAATGTTGTACATAGCCACATGTATATATGGCAGAAAGGAAGAGAAAGAAGGGAACAAGTTGTAATTTGTTCTTTGCTAACTGAATGTATATGGACAAATAGATAAAATATAGAAAAGGGCAAGGGATTCTATTACTCGGCTTGTGTATCGTCTACAATTACCCAATGGTTAGTGGAACTAAGAAGCTTTATTGGCGCACTGGACAAGACAGGCCGGCGAAAACAAGCAGGAACAAGACAGAGACGTCTGTCTGGTGGAGAAATTCTTTATTACAGCAGAGCACATACGCACACATAATACACTTATAGGTTTATATAGATTATATAATAGATACATATTAGATCTATGTAGACTATATATGACCAGCGGCGAGTCTTTTGTATTTTCTTGTTGGAGATAAGGGAAACAAGTACCTAAAGCGATAGATCTGCAGACAGAGAGATAATACGGCATTAGAGCGGGGAATGGGAGAAAGCAGTGAAGCACGGGAGCGAGAGAAAGCTGGAGAAAGGAAGGGAAAGCTGGTTTGAGTGCAATGCAGTGCAGCGTATAGCAGAGCGAGAGTGAGTACCTTCGAGAGATGGATTGTATAAACAGACTACGCGACTAGCCTACCGTAATAAAATTCGCACTGAAATATACGACACTAAATTGGAAGATGTGGCCACCACTCATAACATAACTATAATATTTATAGATATATACATAGAACCATATTAGTATATGTATAAAAAACAAGTCAAGACGATCCTTCCTATCATCATGCCTTGTCTTCACTTCTTCATGTTCTAGCACCCTCATCCTTTTTCAAAACTAAGTCATCCCATACTCTCTCTCTCTTTCTATCTTCCGACTCTACACTTCTCTCGACATACTTAGTCTGAAGGGAGAGGACAACGCCTGAGCTAAATTAGAAAATAGATATAATACTTTCACCTTACCTGGACATGTTAAAGGGAATATCACAAGTCGGCACTAAACATTATTCTATCAAAAAATACTTTGATAATTATTAATAACCAATTTAACATATTATTGTTGGTAGCAGACGCTTTTCAATAAAAAAAGTTTAATTCCCAAATAAAAATTTTAAAAATCAGTTATACAGATAGCAATTCCTGCTGACGGAAACATTTATTTGTAGTTTGTATACGTATATATAAAAGTAATGTCAATTTCCTTTTATCAATTTTGCTTCATTGTCTATAATTGTTAGATACTAAGTATATTCAGATAATGACTTCGTATTGTATTTTGTATTTTAACATCTTAATTGTAAGCAAAAGTTTGCAAAATATTTAAAAAACTCCGTAAGACATCGGTCTAAAGTCAACAAGATGAAATCGTACTGTTTTATTATTTTTTTGAAAATTCTATTTAATTAATGCAATTTAATAATCAAATTAATTTGTGATAGCTACCTTGGCACATTTAAGCTATCTAAAACTTAGTATCTTAGTCTTTAGCACTTCTCTGTGAAAAAGATGTCGCCTTTTCTATGACTTTTTCCTATAATGCAGTACACAACACAATAAAACATCTAGAAATTGTCGTTGTTACCTTAAATAAAAAATAAGGGTATTTGAGAGAATGTACGGAAAAAACTAGAACAATTTGAAATCCCTGTAACAAATGTAGAATTTGGGTGTGTAGGGTGTTTGGAGTAGTTGGGTAGCTGATATACACTCGTAGTAACATGTATTCGTGTATATTGCCATTCCATTCTGTCATAAAAGTCAGGTTACTGTTATGTAAGACGAGGTAGAAGTGTGTGAATGTTATGCAGAGCTAATTTAAGAGTTTTATGTAGATGGATAGATATATAGAAGGATGGGGATAAAATAAACGAAGGATGAGGCTAATATAAATCAAGTGAGAGTGTAGATCTTTATTATATGTGCTAGAACATTATGGGATTGTTGTGTTGTCAGTGTGCAGGAGCTGTGCAGAGCTAGAGAAAGGCGGAATTCTGTCTGTGGAAGTAACAACCTTCGCTCCGCTGCTTTTCTTTTCTAGCACCTCAGGAGAGTTTAATGTTTACTTTCACCTTGCATTAAAAACTCTTTATTTCTCACACTGTATACATAAGTTAACTACCTTGGACGTTATATAAGCATCAGATCACACACACACACACACACAAGGATGGCTGCTCTCTATTTCTTTTATACTCTGTCTGTATGCCTGCCGTATATTTATATAGATATCATCATAGATAACGAGAGAAAATGGTGCAATGTTTTAGGTACGTTGTTAGATATTTCACGTGTCTGTGAAGTGAGCGGAAGTCAAAGTGGAGTTGAAGGAAGGTGTAAGCCAGGTTGAAACAATATCTCCGCTCGCTAAAGAATAGCTTGTCAGTTTGAATTACTCACCTGGTAAACAAATTGTGATTTATGAGCCTCTGCATCTGCATCCTTTCTCCTCCTTTCATTTACACGTTAGCCCTTCTTCACCTCCAAGCACAATTCTTCATTATTCAGGGTACCCGCCGCCATGCACCCCTGGGTCTATCTCAAAAATTTCGACCCACGGATGGATCGGCTCAAATTACACACGTGATTAATCCTAGAAATAAAATAAAGTAATTTTCAACAGCAATCAGGTAAAAATCAACAGTAGAATATAATTAGCGTTATATTTGAAGCGAAATAACAAATAACTATTGGGAAAAAACATTAAAAAAATGTCAAAATAATCAACACCAATTAATATTTTTGTCAAAAATACAAAACACACAAGATTCCAGCTCATTTATTTGGTTTCGTTATTTAAAATATGATTTATTTTGTTGTTTTGTTTCTCACTAAAATAGTTTGACCCATTTGGGCAATGGCTCAACAATTTTGATGGGTCGGGTTTTATTATTGGGCGCATTGGATCCTCATTCAGTACACTGCCCTATACGTACTTTAATGTACTCGCTAGAACTCCAATAGTCGGACAGGCAAAAGGAAATGACTTCCTTCTACACAACAGCCAACCTCCTAATGCTCAACAAAACAACTCGAGCATGTAACCAGGAAATTATTATGTCCACTGACTACGAAAACAAGACTTAGACTAACATGAACACAACTAATTTGAAACTAAATGCCTTTTTCTTTCATTTTATGTAAACAAAACTGCATTGTTTATACTTCAACTTGTAAGAGTTACTTATCCCATCCTACGCAAAAACATATTATATATGAGTAAGTATAATTCTAAGTATGCAGTTTACTAAACAAAACTGTGCTACATTCGTGAATGTTTACTAATGCTAATAATAACAAGACATGCCCTGTCTGTTTAATGAGCATCATTTTACTTCACTAATGAAATTCTCCAATAAAATACGAAATATCCAGGAGATGCACCAAATTCACGATTATTGCTTCAGTGCACTAAGTATATACTACTGTTCTACAAATTATTTATTTATAACTGCTCCAAGCAAGAGGTACAAAGTAATTATTATTTGTGCATTTAAATCTCTGGCTTATGACATTTTCTACATTTGCTACATTTTTATGAGTTAGGGACCGCTTCGTTCGGAATACAGGGTTAGACTTTTATTAGTTGACATATTCACATATCGACATATCATTTTCAACTTGGAAACGGTATTTCTCATTTTCTACTAAGCCACGGATGAAATCTTGTTAACCGCCTATTAAGATGAAAATTGGAAAGATGTCACTACGTTTTAACCCAAAGGTTAATTACTCTTATTAGAGATTATACTATGAAACTGATTTTCAATTTTATTTCATAAAGTGCCAAAAAATATCTGAAACATGAAATGTTTTTCAGAAATTTTATGATTGCATTCTACAAATAAATATTGTAATGGACAATTATAAATCAATGTAATAGTTTGTTGTTAATTTTGGCTAAAGCTCCATTTGGCGTGTAATTAGTTTTTGCCATTCTGAAAAAACGTGCTCTATCTCGCCGTTTCTCATGTTTACGTCTGCTATCGCGATTTTGCCGTGGCCTACATACATACATCATTTCTGTGCACTCTACTAGTGCTCCAGTAGTAGAACGACAGGATCGGAGTAGATAGTCGACTGACTCATCTTCCCTATCTGTTTCTATAAAAGCCCAAGCATAATAGTAATACGTATATCTGTACATGTAGTGAGAATTTATCAGTGACAAAGAAAGTGCTGCTTTCTCCCCTTGCACTATATTTCTTGTTGATATTTCACGTAGAGTGTGTAGTTGTAGTGAAAGTACAACATTGTGTTATTTATTGCATTGCACAGAGTGTACAGTTGCCCATAATAACATTTATCTCTTTTTGCCTTACTGCAGTTACATTTGGTTGTTGTAGGTTTAACATAGCTAGAAGAAGTAGTGCAATAATATCTTGCTTTCTTTTCTTACGTGTTCTACGAGGAACTATTAAAAAAGTAAGTAAAAGAATCCTAATGCTCTATATTCATCTTTTTCACATGCACTTTCTCCTCCATGACTTTTCAATAAGGAAATATAACTATTTCTTTTGCTATGGGGTGACTGGTTGACTTGGCCTTAATACCTACCATGAATTACATTGTTGAAACTTGCATTAAGGTACTCGGATACATCATAGCATGTCAAATCACATCATCTGACGTTATTAGCCGACATTACGGAAACACATGGCAGATTTAGTAGGTAGCTTTTTGTTTTTTAAAAGAAACTCTATGGCATAGCATGTTCGATATATATAACTCTGGGGAAATACATGATTTTATCTTATCTGTCTCTGTTTTTTTATATGTTTGTACTGTATACGTAGGTAGAGGTAGATTTTCAAGTGAAATCGAATTTGAGTAAGTTCAGTTGAGATGCTTTCCGTGGGAAAGTGTCGTAATGTCATGTCATCCTATTTCTAATGTGCTACTTTATTTTATTTTATGTTATGTTTGGAATGTCACGTAGGAATAAAGACAATCTATGTATGTATTCATATTAAAGAAAGGAAAACAAGGCATGTCCCACTAAAATATATAGAGACGAAGGGAGGGTGGGAGAAAGATACTCAGATAATGCTAGCTCCTCTCTTTTCCTTGGCAAATAACATGATAGATATTATATTGATGTGTCAGCGGAGACAACCTATTTTTTCCCCCACCCATACACATGTAAGATATTATACGTTTTCTCTGTGTTACGTTCTTTTCCGTTGTTGTGACACAATTCATGAAATATTCAGCACAGACTACACAGAACACAGCTTTTTCTCCTCCTGACTAATGTAATGCTCACATTTAGCCAGAGTATACACATATACAGTGTGCGCCGAAAGTAACTTGCAATACAACTTTCTCCATGTAAATTTCAATCCACATACACTAAATAGCTCGCCAAAAAGTTTTTTCGTGCCTTTTCGCTTTCGCCTTTTGCGCCGCGCGCGAATTTTTTTCAAACAAATTAGACTTTTAGTGCATCAAAAGTAACTTGCAGTACAACTTTCTCCATGTAAATTTCTATCCACATACGCTAAATAGCTCGCCAAAAAAATTTTCGCGCCTTTTCAATTTCGCCTTTTGCGCCGCACGCGATTTTTTTTCAAGCAAATTAGACTTTTACCACTTTTACTCTTTCAATGCAAGTGAAAGTGGTGAAAATTTAATTTGCCTGTGGAAAGACGTGAAAACATTGGTCAGTTGCTAGAAAAAAAATTAAAAAAGGTAAAAATATAAAATGAAATTTAAATGGAGAAAGTTTTACTGTTAGTTACTTTTGACGCACACTGTACATTGTATATCTGTTATATACCTTGTACATACATATATAGGTATGTGGATGTAAGAAAAGGAATAACCTACATTACATAAAAAAGAAAACACAAATATCAATGTTTTCTTAGGTAATAGAAGCCACCTACTCAGCGTACATACATATATACATATTATTTATATTCCCTACTTCCGTATCCCATTATATTTGCTGGTTGACATTTCATACAGCTGGGAGTGTGTCCCTCCTCCCTACAACTACAAGACACACACACCTACTCTACTACATCCATACATAATGTAAGAAATGGGAAATAGTCACGTTTTCCCTTCCCTTTTGCCTAACCTTACGTAATGTTTTCTTTTTTTTTTCAAAAAATATTTCAACAGAAAATGTCTCAGATGAGAATAGACATCTGGACCGCGATTTTACTTTCTTATTTTCCTCCTTCCTGTTGTATACATAAACAATGTTATTGATATTATTGCGAGTTCTAATCTCTTTTTAATGCTTTTCTCTGTCGTACAACCTACTAATATAATAATAACTTCGATTTGGAGGTTTTTTATTCATATTGCAAAAATAATACTTCGTCGCCAAATGTTTTCTTAGACAATCGTTGCACTAATTTATAATTCATATAATCTTAGGTCGTCTTCTTCTCTGGCTTCAGAATTTTGCATTAATAAATTTTAGAGGAAGAGAGGTGTTTCGCAAAAATAATACAGTTACCCAATAATGAAATTGTGTCAATTTCTGAAAAGTATAAAAGTGGAATTACGTAACTTTTGTCAATAAAAAAATTCAGATTTCTATTCTTGTCTCGAGCAATTTCAATTATGAAAATCGAGTTTGGTAGACAATAGTACATGCATACAGATATAGAATCTTCTTAAATTCTAAGATAACAATACACAGCTCCTGTGGCGGTATTTTGTGTGCATCTCATTAAAACATGATTGATTGAAAATGTATAAGAGTGGTTTATTACTTGAAAAATGCATTAGATACAGATCAGATTTACATTATGCATAGGTTTATTGAAGAACTGAGTAAAGGAAATTATAATGCAGTGCAGTGGTTAGGCAATGTCACTAGCGTTTGAATGGTTTCGAATAACCCAGTTTGTTCTGGATTCAATCCAGAAGACAATCTCCTGTCCGGATTCCGGATTACAGTTTTTGCAAGAAAACGAAAATAAATGACAAAGAAAATTGATAAAGGAAATGAATTAGGATTACTTTGCTATTATTAATTAATTATTAATTAATAATTAAGTGAAACGCGTAAAATTAGAGAAATTAAGTAATGCTGGCAATTAGCATACCTGTTTATTTTAAGGGTGTATTACATTGTACGAAAATACTTTAAGCTGGTTTACAGAAGACTAAAGCAAATTTACACTAGAGGAAATGAATAGTGTCAACAGAAATCAAAGGAGAGAGGTTTTGAACACCGTAATGCTTCATTGATCGCTAAAATGTTTTTCCTATTAAAACCTTTGAGAAGGTAATTAATGCAAAAGCAGTTTGTACTGAAGCAAGATGAAGCTAATTATAACATTTCTTAAGTTTCCTTCCACATTCCATCAATATTATTATCATGAATTATGCAATTATGTGACACGTTCTTGTTATTGAAGAAGTCAATGCGTGACTTAATTTTTGATAGAGATCCTTCTTTGTAACGAACCATTCCACATTCCATCAATATTATTATCATGAATTATGCAATTATGTGACACGTTCTTGTTATTGAAGAAGTCAATGCGTGACTTAATTTTTGATAGAGATCCTTCTTTGTAGCGAACCGCTGTGGGGTTCATTAATTGGGATATATATCAAGTTGCATTGAAATGGGATATTTTACTAAGAAATTCATGGTTTTGTATTAATTCTTACAGTGTATACAAATCAATATAGAAGTTAGTTAGCTATATAGAGTGTAGAATATTCAAGTGTGAAGGAATTCGTAGGTAGTAACAAATAGAGTGGAATAGATTTCATCAAAGCAAAGAATGAGGGAAGGAAGTGTCAGAGAAAGATCAAAGAGTGATTTTAATATGGAGTGTAGAATATTCAAGTGTGAAGGAATTCGTAGGTAGTAACAAATAGAGTGGAATAGATTTCATCAAAGCAAAGAATGAGGGAAGGAAGTGTCAGAGAAAGATCAAAGAGTGATTTTCGCTTTAGTCAGGAACATGCTACTTTGCCAATGGTGAAGAGAGGGAAAGTCTGTCTACGGCTATTCCATGTATTAACCATTCACCCTTTACAGACCTTCCTTTCTCTCTACTACTTACACTAACCTCACTATATATACAACACTAGTTATACACTTGGTTTATTATAGTCAGAGACTAGTTACGGTTGTAAAACACAAGGCTAACTCTAATGCAAGTAAAAAAAAGTAGACGTGTACTTTGCACGGCACAACAACCAACAGCCAACCTTTCTCTCGATACTTTCACTGGACGACATGCAAGTCAACTCTGGAAAATGGAGACGCAACGACGTTTTACTAAGCATAAAATCTGAATTATAGTAGGTATATACGAGGGACACCTTATGTACATATATAATATAAGGTGTGTCTATACTATATATATTATATATGTATTAGAATTGTATATACTTTCACTTATGTATATATTTTATATATCTAACAATATAAGGCACACTTTGTTGCACACTCTTATAGGCTTAGGGATAAAAGGAAGTAGGTAACCTGAAGGAGCTAAAGGGAAGGAGAAAGTTTTTTCTTTCTCAAGGATAACGATAAGAGATTACGGAAGCTGAAGTAAAGTAAACTAAAGCCATGTCAAGTCAAGATGTACTGGACTGCTGTGTGGACTGACTGACTTTCCCTTCGGATTAGCTACAGAGCCAACTAGTCAAGTAAACGCACTAAAAATATTAAAAATCCGTCTATGCCTTATACAGGCTTTGATACATAGGTATGTACTTTTATTATGTTTAGGTATATAGATGTGAATGTGAAAGTTATTTGGCAACTGTATAAATGCATATGCGTAGTGGAATGAAGTTTTCTTTCTCCTAAATACAAATATGTCATGACAGTATGGATTTTAGAATAGTTTACGGAAGTTTTGCAAGTTGAAGTCGGGAGAAAGTAGAAAGTTGATATTTTCTTGATGCATTACTTTGTAGTTGCCTCCTGTATTTGTGTATACTTATGTGTGGGGATATTAGTGTAGGGCAAAGAGATCAGATGGTATCAACCTGTCTGGAGAAAGCAATCCATTCTGAAAGCTTATCATCGCCTGTGCTGACATAACTGCCTTGTCATAACAGTGCTTACATACTCACAGAGACCATTGCTCTAATGATAAGTAGCTACATAATTCCTCTGCTGTGCTCTGTTAGTTCCTACGCACTTCTCCCTCTTCTGAATTATATTCCAGGGAGGTAAATAGGGACGGAGCAGTTTGTTATGTACATACTAATGGAGTTTAATACATAAATGCATAGATGTAAGTCTATAGAGAGCTGCCATGTTTGTTCAAAATGTTCCACTACTCATTTTCAACAGGATAATGATAATGATGATGTTGTGGATTGGGTTGTCTGTCTTTTCCCTGCCTTTCTCTCTTTCTCTCTGTACTTTCTAGTTCTTCTTCTCTACTATTCTTGCTTAGTCGAGTGACAGAACACCATCTAATAATGTGCTAAGCTATGGCCAGAGAAAGCAATTTAACTCGGGACTTTCTTTTCACTCCAACTACACACATAGAATAGAAATACTAATATCTACTAGTAGTCCTACTCACTCCTCCTCCTCCTCCTCTAATGGAATGAATTGAATCCAACAAGAGATAGTAGGAGTTGGCGAGATATTAGGATTCTTATGTAATGTTATCTAATGGGATGGGATGGAAAGAGAAAAATCGACGGAAGGAGGAAGTAAGCAAAGAAAAAGAGAATTACGCTGAGAGCAGTAGATCGAATTGAGCATTATCTCTCGGTGAGGATGAAGAGATATGTTCTTCTAGCTCTCTCCATCTCCTATTGCTTTTTACACACTCGAAAGACATTTCCCTTTTACTTTTCTATATTATGCCCCTAAGTATTTGTATTATGCAGTTATCCACGGGATTTTCCTTCACAAAGAATAGAATCATGTTAATTCCTAACCCATCCATTCTACTCCGTTTTAATCCATATACTATTATTATTGTATTGTGGCTCGAGATACTACAACAGGATTATTTCTAGAGACACTCCCCATTCCCATAAATATGTTCAATAAAACGGCAAATAAATATTTGTTACACTAACAAACTGTTCAGATTGGACATTTGCTTATTTTTTTGGGTAAATATCATTTTACTCTATTTTCAGAACATTTTGCAATTGTACCATATACAAATTAAATATTTTTTGCAATGTATATTTTTACGCAATGGTAAAAATTGCAATTTATAGATGAAAAATTAGTTGATTCAGCGTGTCATTTTTGTATAATTTTTTATGTATAAAATGGTTTTATTTTTCTGCTATAGTGTCTACTGTATTTTTAGTACATTTTACAATATTTTATCAATAATTCTTCTTACCGCGTATAAAAATTGTACGCAATTTAGAGTCAAAAATTGCAATTTATAATTTTAACGAGAAATTATTTAACTTTATACGTGCTCTGCCTATTAAATGATTTTATTTTTTGGGAGTGTGCAAGAAAAAAGAGAAAGTTGAATGTAGAATTGTTTTATTATAGATTAGTGCGTTTTTAGGGCATTTGATTGTTTTGGGGAAGTAAGAAAAATGTTGTTTCAGAAGGTTTACTTTGAGTTGGCTTTATTTTAGTAAAAATAAGTACATGATCTGCAAACAAAAGTGACATGGTGCTGGAAAGATAAATGAATAGGCAAGTTACAAGAGTACTGTTTGTAATTCGTGGTAAGGAAAATATAGTTTTGTGTCTTCTCCTCGGTGGTGGGTTAGTGAAGAAAAGGGATGGAAAAGTGAGAAGATACGGAAAGTTAAATATATAAAAGAGAAGAAAGTTTGAGAGAGAGAAAGAAAGTTTTCTTTGTCTCTGTATATACAATGTTCGTTTGTGTACATATGTAGTGCAGCACAAAGCGCAGTTTATTTAGTTTAGTTTTTAGTTTAGTCCAGTGCTTTTTCGCAAACAAAGTCAGTTTGTATTTGTAGGAGTGGGAGCATGAAGCAGGCCCAGGGAGTGGGAAACTGAGCTGACATAGATTCGTATTTGTATTTGGATGAAAGTGGGAGATCAAATTCAACTAGACTCTCTATCTATCCATACACTAGAGAGTAAATTGTAAGAAACTAAAGGGAAAACTTCACTTAAGTTAACTAACCTAAATCCAGTGTAAGTTGTGCAAACTTGAGAAATCTAAGAGACACGAAGAAAGTGAAAAATAAAAAGCGGCGAGCTACTCTTGTGGTTGCTTCTACTATTTAAGTATACAAGTGAAAATGTTTTTTATAGCCTACTCGATGGAAGATAATATTAAGAAAATCAAGAAAACCTTCCCACTACAAAGTCAGTTACCGTAGAAGAACGTTCTATTATTATATTATCCTTTTTTATCGTTACATAACAAGAAAATTTTAGTAAAGAAACCACCCATGCTAAAGTTAGTAGATTTACTCAGCTTTATTTTTTTTCACTTTTTTATACAATCCCTCAGCATCAACATTGTCTTCCTCTCCATATAATCATCTAACATAGTTAGAATTACTCTAGCAAAGACTGAAAGACGTGGAAGGATATTGCAATTGAAAAAAAAACTAGACAAGACAAAGATCACTCGAGTTAAGAAAGATTCAGACGGAAATTGTTTGACGAAGAAAAAGTTAACAGTAAGAAAGCTAATAGGAAAAACTACTACAGAAAGGACAATACAATAAACTTATATTGAAAGCCATAGAATTCGATTGCACCAAATAGCCAAGTTAACTCCAACAAAGGTAATGCACTCAACTGTCTATTTCTAGAATGAAAACGAAAAAATCAATGCTCAATTCAATATTATACTACTAAAGCTTACTGTAGAAGATACCACACCAAATTGCCACATTCTAAGACACGATCAAAGAGAAACTCTTCAGAATTGCTCATGCTGAATTTAAGGTGTACATTCCACATGATTCCCATTTTATAATTGAAATTGAATTAGTTGCTTTCAGTGCAACCAGCAATAACCTCGTTCAACGCTCGTTATTTTTCTGCTACATTGAATATTAGATACAATTTCGACTTATAATATAATCTATGATTATCGATGCAATACATTTCAATATCATTACTTCTAGGAATTTTCAGCTTTCACTCAAGTCCTTTTTACTTGCAAAACGAAGGTAGATGGAAATCTAAAGTTGATCCAAGTTGGAGCCTAGTTTTCAACAATAATGAATAATGGAAAATAAATGTGTATTAACCTATACCTGATATACTCACACCTGTGTGGATAATGTTAGGTTTGAATTGAATCATAATGTTTTAAGTTTTCCAGACTTTAATTAATCAAAAAGTGGGATTTTGTAACGATAAATATTGCCAACTGATTAATATTTATATGGGTACATGGGAAAATTGGAATGCATGCATAATTAGGGGATCGCGAGTGTAATTTTGTGTCTCTGGCACTGATACGATAATTGTTTTCTAATATGAATGATTTGTTCCCCACAAATAACGATCCACGGTCATGAATTCTAAGACTCAGGATAGGATTGAGTTCCAAAAATAGGTTTAATTTTACTATATTTATAATTTTTCATGATTTTTTGTCTAATTTGTAAGAAGTTATGAAAGATGTTAGTGATTTGTTCAGACGAACAAGATATTTAATCGTCAATGGGTTAATTGCATGTGTATTTTATTATTTGGTATGGGGAATTTGGGCGATAGAGCATTTGAGTAGTAGGAGGAGGAGGATAAGGAGTCAAGCGTGACGAATAACAGTGAGAAATAAAGAGGGAGAGTGAAAAGGAAAGTTTGTTGTGTTCAGAGAGTAAGAAATTAAATTGGAGTGACAGGGAAAGGAAGAGAAAGGGAGGGAGGAGAGAAAGGCAATTTGTAGTTTGAGAGAGAAGGCTTTGTGCTGGTGGTGCCTGCCGGTGCGTAGCTCCCTCACCTTTCTCCAGTCTACTTCTACACAACTAATGCACTAATAAATGTGACTGGAGGTTGAGTGGGACAGCTAAGAGAAAGAGAGAGCAAAGTATTTGACGTGACGGGATGTGGATGTGACCTGTTTATTTGTCGGATGTTGATGACAGTTTTTCTGGGATGGACGTCTTCTTCCCTGTGTCACTCTCACTACTCGCCAGGTCACTTCAGTCCAATTCCATATCCAGCCACTAAATCCAGTCTAATCAAACTTGACGTATAAGAACACTAGGCTCAAGGACCTCTCACACAAACTAACTCACCTAATACTCCCTGCAAAACCATTCCACTTACCTACACACATGTCCTTTCTCAAGTATACTGAAAGAAGGGATCTCTGGCCACAACAAACTTATCCCTCGCTAAATAATCTCCAACCTGAAGTGCAACGGGAGTGGGTCTACTTCTTTATCTTCTGATCCTAATCATTAATCTCCCCCGAAAATCATTTTACCTCCAAGAAAATCACAAACGACAATTTTTTTTACACGATTCGACATTTTTTAATAGCCCAAAATCGAAACTAGTAAAAAAGCTAAACACTCTTTTGGAATTTTATGGAAGTGACTGAAAGCATTAAAAAGTAGACCGGAGTGGGTCTACTTTTTTATCTTCTGATTCTGATCCTAATCATTAATCTCCCCCGAAAATCATTTTACATCCAAGAAAATCACAAAAGACTATTCTTTACATGATTCGATATTTTTATCGTAACTTAGTAAAAAAGCTAAACACTCTTCTGAAATTTTATCGTTGACAATTTTATTACGGTGTACACAGTAATGTATAGGTTTCTCTTTTGTCAATTATGCATGGTTCTGTTAAGTTTGTTAAATGGAAGCATCAAAATGTACATACATATTAGTAGACGGGACTGACGGGAGTGGGAGGAGTTTTTTATCTTCGGATCCCACAGAATAGTAATCGCTGTAGGGTAATAGAAGAGAAAGTCCCTGCCTAGCTTGCGTGCCGGCTCTGAGAGCTGCAAGCCAATAAGAAAAACTCGCGAACCAAGCCAAGCCAATAGAAAAAGGAAGGAACTCTCACGTGATGGCAAGAAAGCTAGGCAGGGACTTTCCCTTCTATTACCCTACAGCGATTACTATTCTGTGTTCGGATCCTATAATCGTTAGTCTCCCCCCCACCCCTCGAAAATCTTTTACCTCCAAGAAACTCAAACAAGATTTTTTTTACCCGATTCAACATTTTTTAATACCAAAAAATCGATATTAGTAACATAGCTAAACGCCCGTTATAAATTTTTACGCTGACGGTCTTATGTCGTTAAATTGTATTGAGTATAAATAGATCTTAATTTCAAATTGTGCCTATTTATAATTATTGGTGTATCTGTAATCTCTAATAATTGAAACACGGCTTATCGTATGAGGCTCAAGAGAGTATTTATTTTAGTTGGTTGGTCTTTACACTAGTAAGGTTGGCGATTCTGTGGAAAGGTTGACCGGACGGCGATGTAAGACAAAGAAGTTCCCTATAGAGTTCTTTCCCGAAGGATGTTTGATTTTTTCATTGTAACCCGGAATGACCTATTGAATGTATATAAACACTATAGTAAACATTCTAAGAAAAGTGGGAAAACAATAGGTACAATAGGTGGCGACCTTCTTCCATTTCCAATTTCCAAGAATATCAACCTTTTGTGCAGGAGGCTTCCTTCTTTGAGTGACACTTCTGTAACTTCAATTTATTTCCTCCCAAGTCTCCTCCTGACGCTTTTAACAAAGGAAGTTTATCATTTCTTCTGCTCTCTTTCACTGTTTCACTATAATATTTCCTAATAATCGCTAACACTTAACCCACATAATGAAGGCGGTCTTAATAACCTTATCATTTACTATCAATTCGGATCACCGTAATATTTCTAACATTCTTAAATATATTTTTAATGATACACTATTTCATTATATTGCTCTTTGATATTATGTAATCCCTATATATACTTAGATTCTCTTTTCGGTATAGGTACCAGCCATTTTTATAGAGATTTTAAGGGACCTTGGTTTCTTCACGAGGTTATTATTATTGAGATCATATTTTATAGGAAATGGTCAGTGTGTCCAAACTCTGAACATTTTTCTTCTCAACTCGGATTCACACGAATGCACGCCTTACTTCGTCACATCATTGCAGAATCATTCCAGCGTATATTATGCCATATAAGTAGTAGTAGCATTGTAGTTAGGACAAAGTTATATTCTAGTACTTGTCCACTTGACTTACTTTCAGCTCTGTGATCTCAAACTCACACTACATAACACATCCGACTTCACACTTCACTTTCCAGTTATTGTTTTCAGTGTGAAATATTGCACGCAATTTGTCACGAATAGTCACAATGAGAAAAGATAATATTTTCGGATATTCTCTTGAAACACGATCCTTCACAAAACTAATCTGCCCAATATTGAAATGGTTATTTAAAAATGTCACAAAAACTACCAGACACTATTAAAGTTTAGAATTTTAGTTATAGCAATAATCTAGCAATTAGCAAGACAAATAAGAATTTGAGTATGAAAATTAAATTGAATTACAATTTAATTCCTCATGTAAATGTAACGAAGATCTAACGGTAATAATATTACTGAAATTTTTTGCAAGGAGGAAAAAATAAATGGGGTGCATTGAAATAGTTTAATTTTACTTATTTGTGAAATTGGATTAGAAACAAATAATTCTACAATTATGGTAATAATGTAGTAAAATGGTAAATTGAGCTTTGTAGTATTTCTAAATTGAAAATGTCTACACATGAGAGTGAATTGGAGATAAAATCAGCATAATATCTAAAGTCGATGAATAAAAAGGAAGGATAGTACATTAAGGCTCATCAAATAGAGAAAGTTGATTTGAGTGAGTGAACAGAATGCAAAATATTTTCAGAAACACAAATTGGGAGGCCTATAGCATGTTCATGGGGGGAAGTATGTAGTAGTTAGAGGACATACAGAGGATTTGCATTAGAGACCTTTCTCTCCTCTGTGTAATTGTAAATGTTGCAGATGTAGTGGATGCAGACAAAGCAGTCAGGCAGGCACATATTATAACATTCGCCTCCATCTGCTCTCAGCTCTTCTTCTCATCTCATCTGATAGAATTCTATTCACATTCTCTCCATAGCTCTCCTACTGCACACATTTGAATTTGCATTTCGATTTCAGTTCATCAGAGCGTACATTTAGTGAGCATTAGTGTTTCAACATTTAGCATGATCACGCAATGGCAGCCGAACAATTCCCACAACTACAGCTACCTTTTTATGTACACTACTATTTTCGGTTCCCTTTATCGTCCCTTTCCCACTCTCCTCTCCTCTGCGGTTAGTTAAATACTTACTCAACCTCACCCTAATTGTCAATATTCTATTACCTACTGAAAAGAATTCCACAAATACTCAGCCCCGACACAGTAGACACAGAAGAGATAGAGGAATAAACGAGGCAAACCATTTACGCATTAGTAACAAGCTAATAAAATAGGAAAACAGGCAATTAAGGTGCAACTTTTGTTGTAGCCCCTGCCCCACCAATTCAATTACATTTCCCCTTCGTACTTAACCTTCTAATTCCAATTTAAAATGCAGTTAACGTAATACATACAACTTCCCCTGGTTTATGTTCCTCTCAAACTGCATGCCCCCTAAGCAAATACAATTAACATATTAAAATACAATTTAACTGCCATTTGGTATATTTTTATTTGAGAATATTATTTTGGTGCTTAAGAATACCAGATATCAATCCATAGGAAAATACATCTGAGCAATTAAGCAATTAAAAATAATCAGCCTAAAAGGAAACGAAAGAAACGGCATGGGTTAGGCAAATACATTTCACATGTTAAAATATTTAACTGCCATTTAGTATATTTTTATTTGAAGATATTATTTTATTGTTTAAGAAAATCAGATACAATCTTCGTTTAAAGAGTGATAATCAACCTAAGGAAATGAAAGAAAAGGCATAGTTTTCTTAAGTCTCACATTTTTCATGGGTAAAAATTTGTAAAGTGAAATTTTTGTGTTTTCTTCTTTGGAAATAAATCAATACTCAATTTAGAATGAAGGAAATCATAAAAAGAAAGAGAATTTTATTGCCTTGAACAAAATTAAAAAATAATTAGACATCTAATTAAAAATTAATGACATGTTTAATAAAGAGAAAAGTATAGAATTTCTATTGCTGCATAATAAATCAAGGCTAACAAGCTGTGAGATATAGTTCTTATTGTAAACGTTCAACTTGGTGTCTAATTGAATTCGTTTCACGCAAGAGGAATTTTACAAAGACTTTCTCTTTTGCACTGACAAGAGAGGGGAGAGTGAATTGAACACTTTGTGTTGACTGCGTGTACACAAATCAAAATGGGCTGATAACGCAAAAGAGCCTTTCCTCACGCAATCTTCTTCCAATAAATTATGTTCTGATGCGTCGTTCGGTTTGCTTTCCTCGTCTCTTTGTAGGATTTCCTACAAAATATCCTCGTGTGTGTCTATTAGCAGAGTTTTCCATGGTTCGTCGTGAATACGAGTGCTGCTCACGTCTGCTCAAGTCAATAAACCATACAAAATGGATGTAATACAGAGTAACGCTTGACTTAATAGTGTAAT
>JABASI010002139.1:0-20856 GCA_019776505.1 Tomocerus nigrus
GTTTTTACAGAAAATAAATACAGAGGTGGGGGATTGGTTGTACAAAGATATTAATGGAGGAAGATATTTTTAAATAAAATGGGTCAAACTTTTATTGTCAACGTCTATGTCGCCTGATTGTGCTGTTGTATGTATGATGTAAATACTTCAATAACATCAAATTATTTTGAATATTTCCGTGTACATATAGACGTATGAATAATGTAAAATAACTAAAACGAATATGTTTTCCCATTCTGCCAATATGCTTGTAGTCATTCGAACTCGAACGGTTTACGACGGCACACCATAATTAATAGGGTCTAGGTCTAGGCCCTAGGCTGTTGAGTTGAGCTGTGCGGGGCTTAATTAAGTTTCTAGTTTCGTCCGAAGCGGATTCAAATTAAAAATCATTTCATTTTAGATTGATTATGCGTATTACTCTAATTCTAATAATAGCGATAATTTTTATTCATGATCATTAAGCATTATTATAATATCAAAAACGGATAGATTGATTGAATAAGCTAAATAATATTTTTTTGTATTGTAGAGTGTCCTCTATCGAATCAACTTCCTTTCACCAAATCATCCAACCTGAGTTAAACCCTATCTTCATTTCTCAAACAACGTGCAACTGTTCTCCTTCGAATAATCTATGGGAAGGAAAAGGAAACAATTCGGTCAATAACAATTGTTTACCTCGTAGTGAACAATGTGGCACGTCCTCACCTCCTACTCCTATGCGTTTGCCAACACTTCACAGGGCCTACAAGTATTGGACTAATTCTATATAATATTACTATTTTAATTATTCTTTGTTATATTTTCGCATAACTATTTTATTTTCGCGAAAATGGCCCTGAAATCCGTATTATGTGATTTACACTCTCTATATATAACTGCACTTCCGAGTCGAAGATTGTTTTTCCCAATAGAGGCATTGGTAAACTTATAGTGTCACCAAACATATTGAGGTCTTCATATAAAAATCGGATTGCAACATAGTATATATGTATATGTTTTCAAAGTGCATAATATAATATTATATTGACTGGTCAATTTGCTGCACGCTGCACCCCAATGAAAATAAGGGCTTTTGATGCTGCTAGTGTCATGTCATGATTTTTTTTGAAGCAAAACGTTTTATTAGTGAGAACAAGGGCAATACTGGCAGCAGGAGCCACCAATGCTCAATGTGCCATCGAAGAAGGGATGTGTGAATGTGTGAGTGAGACTGTGAGGCAGAAGAAATTCCTTTGTTCTCAAATGACTCAGCTTTGCCAATCCTGCGTCCAACATTACGTGCGCCGCGCTGCTGGATGGAAATTAATAAATGCTCGGACTGGCTGAGGAGGTTGAACTTAGCCGCTTCACTGGAGAACAAAGAAAGCTTTACCTACTCTTTCTTAGGGCACTGTGTAGCGTGCTTTCTATGGGGGTTCTTTGACATGTGCCTCTAACCATTTCAATTTCAACCATTTGCATTTCCCCCACGCATTTTCATTACGAAATTAATAAAGTAGTAAACAGCTGGTAAACAGCAAATTGTAGTTAGTTAGTATTAGTTAGTGCAGGAAAATGCGAGTGAAGCATTTTATGAATTAACGTGTTCTGCGATGATGTATTAATAAAATTAATTATTATTATGTTTTTAAATGAATAGAGTGAAAATGTTTAGCTGGATGCACGGATGGCAAACGTTTCTTCATGTGATCCAAGTTGTCCTTTCCTACTTTTTGATGTTAATTTTCATGAGTTACAACGTATGGCTCTGTTTAGCAGTTGCTTTGGGTGCTGGAGTTGGATACTTTTTTGTTGGCTGGAAAAAATCACTCGTCGTTGACATTACTGAACATTGTCAGTAAACACTTTAGGCATTGTTTGTCGACGACTTCCAATTATGTTAAGACAGGCAGCAAGTACCAGACAAAACACATTTACTGTAAATCCTATTTAATTTAAGCACTGTTATAATATCAATCATGTATACAATATTATACATTATTTGTTAGATTTATTGTTGTTTAGAGATGAACCAAAATTTTATATGCATTAATTAATATTGCATCTAATTTGCTTAGGAAAAATTTTTGGTGAGCCATTTTGATTTAGCGTAAAAGTATGAAATGAAATTTACATGGAGAAAGTTGTAGTACAAGTACAAGTTACTTTTTACTCACACTGTCACACTGTAAATATTGGAGACAGTTTGTCCAACGATGAGATATTTTGTGCACAAAATATATACCCATACTGTATACTATATATTTTGTACAAAAATATACACGAGTATTACATACATTATGAAATCAATTAAACAAAACAAAAATAGCAAAAACTACGTTATTAAGCAGCGCGGTAGCTGATTTATGGGAAGCCCGGAGTCTGTCTCTGTCCATATTCTGTTGCTGCTGTAAAGGACTGTAAAATAAGAACGGTTAGGGTCCATGTGAGGGTCCCATTACAAAATGGGGTCAATCGGATGACCCCTTGACCTTTTACAGGGTAGGTGTGCGATTTAACTGGGCAACTGCTGTACATGTATGTTGTGGTGATGTCAAAACCCTTGTATAACCGTTACAGGTCTTGGTGACGTCACCCGTTTAAACGTCGTGATAATGTCAAAACATGTACAGTGTGCCAAAAATTCGAGGCAACGGCTTACACCTTATTAAATGTTCGATATGCTGCATTCTGCCCGTTTCGAATTATTCGGTGCTTCAAACGATGTTTTTGAAAGTGACGACTGTTGACAAGCATGTTGTCAACTCTTCCCTTTACCTCCAAAGTCTGCAGGGCGTGTAAAATTAGCACCTTAAATAATTTAAACTCAAGAGACGTCCGTACACTTTCATGAGACAGCCGTTACTTCATTGCTTATCTTTTCAATGATTTCCGTGAACTTTGATTAAAACCTGTCGATTTAACAACACAATAGCCCATCTTTCGTCAACATTGGTCATTTCCGCTTTCAGAGCGGTACAGAATTTCACACATTTCGTACATGCAAATTATGGATCAACTTCAACCTTGGTTTTGGAATCAATTTTGAAGGTGTCAAAGTAAACTGTTTTGCCTCAAATGACCCCAATGGCTCTTATCAACATTCGTCGTAACTATGAACATCGTTTGGACCACCGTGTCATTCAAAACGGTCAACAAATCAAACATTTAATTTAAGGTATAAACCTTTGCCTCGAATTTTTGACACACTGTATATATCAACATAATGTAAATCCTATTACTCTGAGGATTTTCAAAAGGGATGCAAAGTATAAATTGGGTCAAACGATTAATTCTGGCGCTTGTTAGTGCTGCCATGCATGCAGATGTTAGTCCGTTGCGACCACTGTGATTTTAAAAATTTTGCAAAGTGCACTTTTCATGAAATAATATAAGCCCTTCAATTACAGAATCCACGACATTTAAACAGGCAGATTTCAGGGTTTTCACCTTCATCACAATTTGCTAGTAATTATTATTATTCTTGAAATTGCAACCTGGTGGATATCAATATAATAAAATGGTTTTGTCATGTTAAATATTACGTCCTACAGTCAAAACTGTAAGTAAGTTAAAACTTTGAAATTCATTTTCCGACTTCTTTTATCACAGGGCGAGCACCCCATTTCTTCATAGGTATAATTTGATTTGGCTTAGTTATGTGTAGCAGAATTTTCTTTTCAGCTTGTCATTGAAATAAATTGTGCAGATGAAATAATGAAAGTTAGTATCAGTATGTCGTAATTTTATTACTGTTTTCAAACCTATAATATATATGATTAGTGTGAAACAGTGAAGGCGCCAAGCGTGTTGCGAGGTTAATTAAAATTGTTATGCTAAATACTTTATCATTTTAAACAGATCTAAAACGTAATTCCATTCACGCCTTCCATTCCACATGGATTAGATTCGAACACAAACGGTCGTTCAATTACTTGACTTATTGACTTGTGCCGCATAGTCAAAAGTAATCATTGGTCTTGAACATCTCACGTCCCACGAACTCACATATTATACTCCCGTTTTTCCTAAAGCTTTCTTCATGTCCTTTTACTGCCACGTTAAATATTGGTCGTCATTCATTCTCATCTTCTTCTTCGTCTCGGTCAATCATATCAAACAGATACTGACGAACTTGTTTATTGAATAATATCTTGCATTATTATGTCATTTAATGAATAGAGGTGTTGTTGGATTATATAGAACGAGATATGAGATCACAATTCACAATTAACATAATAAAAGTTTATAATAATAATAATGATAATTAGTATATAGCTAAAGGAAATAAATGTAAACGAGACGCAGGAGCTATAGAATAGGAAATCATAGATAGAAATAGTTTGTGCATGTAATAGATTGAGCCGAGTATTTTGTGGGTGGGGTGGGAGATGCAAGCTTATAGCACACACTTTTTATTTATCACGGTGTTAGACTGAGAGTAATAATTTCGTCTTCACATGAATATTCAGAACACACAGACGGGAAGGGTACCGAGAATCCTGCCAGAGTATACTATTAAATAACCAATTGAATTATTGAATATATTCTGGTTTCTGATAAGTGTTTGATCCCATTAATATCAACTCTGATGGACGTGGTACCTGTCTGCAGACTACAGTAGAGCTAACTGTTTTTCTTTTAATTAAATTGTATATAGTCTTATATTTTGGCCTGGCCTGTAATGATTGGACCCGAATTGGGATATTTACGTGACTATGACTAGACTGTATCTATTTACTGGAAATCAAAGGTCAATTTTGGACTGTCTCGATCATCGATGATGATATAAAAAGAAAATGTGTGGGAATTAAAAAGAAACAATTAACACCACAACTTGTGGTGACATTTTTTGCATTTCGTAATAAAAAAGAAAATGGCGAGACAAACAAAAAAGTGAGTATAGTAGTAGTAGAAATAAGTAGTAGAAGGATTTTTGTAGATAGAGACCATCATCGGTAAATTGGATGGACGAGAGAAGCGGTGTGAAAGAAAAAATTGTTCTGTTAAAGGAGGCAATCGTCAGCACCAGTCGTCTTCGTCTTCTGAAAGGTGGTGGGGGCGGACTGGCTCTGCTACGCTCGTTCCTGGTCCCATCTCAGTATATCCGCCCAGTTGAACTGCCGACTGAGTATGTCGTTGATGCTGCTGATGGTAGCCATTTGGCACGACTTGGCTTTGCTGCGGCTGTTGACGCGGTGAAGGTGGCAACACTCTGTTCCCACAACCTGACACAAACAGAGTGGAGTGACTCTCAGCGTGCCCATTAACAGTCACAGACTGATCATCTGTAACAAACAACATCACCATTTATACATTGTCCCATTTTAGTCACTCAACAACAAAAACACACAATTCAAAGGTTATACCATTCGCAATAAGTCGCAAACTAAAAGGCTTACGTCTCATAATATGTCACCACTCCAATCTTAGAAAGAAAGGTACCACTTTTATTACTACTTCCTTCTTTCAACTCCCAAGTGTCCCAAACAAGTCCCACCACTCCCACTCTCACACCCACCACACACCCTTCAACCCAGAATAATAAATGCTCTTTTGCAAGCAGGACGGGCACAGTTGTAGTATTTTTGAAAAATAAATATCTACCATAATAGTAGTACACAGAACGACTCGTTACAACAGCCAACCAAGTTAAATACAGGGTCGTTCAGATCTCAATACTCAACGCTGAACGCTCGATTCCATAGCAAGAAATAAAATAACTGATTGTGATTATATAATTTATAAATTCAAGGTAATTAAAAGCCATTCGAACGACCCTGTACATTAGCCAGGTCAGAGTTCCTGTTTTATTAAAATTGGATCTCAGGAATGCTTTCCATATAGATTGCTTGAAAGCCCTGATTTGAGATAAATATTGGAAATAGTTCCCATAAATAACTATTTCACTATTTCGAGAACTGCGACTGCTACGATAAATAAGCCTAACCTAATCCAAGAGAAAATATTATGATACCCATTGCTTCTACAGGACGGAAACAATTTCTTAATTAATAAATATCAATTGCTACTAAGTAAGACCTCTTCTGCACGGCATCTTGGGGAAATAAGATAATAAGAATGAGATTTCAGCACCCGGTACGTAGTAGACGGCCAAGTTAAAAACAAGTGAGTAAAACCTAAAAATTATATGTTGAAGTTTCTAAGTATTCTCTCTAGTAATAAGAAGAAAAGTACATCTTGATCTTTTCCACTATAACATAAATTATAAATCTCCTACTACTGCGTTGGACTTATAGTTAGTAATTTTGCCAAATTCAAGTTCAAGGGGTAATCCCGGATTCCGTGTCCACGAATTTCAGTAAAATCCTTGCCTACCTCTCACAGAGTCTACATAGAATTTTTATTCTACATTCAACTATATTTGCCACTAGTCCAATAAACAGAAAAATAGCTTAGGAACCTATTATTATTGAAAGTTTATTTTAGAAAACCAGCAAGCTTTACGAAGCTTTCCTTTAATAGTATTTAATAAGCGATGAAAAAAAAATAATGACAAAATTACAAAATATTTGGCCGGTGAATTTTCCTTAATTCAAAAAATAACTCGTAAAAAAGACACCTCTAGAGCCTTTTAATAGCCTTAATCACAAAATGAGTGTTTTTTACGAATTTTTATAAAATTCGAAAGTGGCATTCCAACTTTTTGTGGAAACTGAATGAGTTGGCAGCAAAAAGTTGGAAGTGCCCGTATCCTGTACTAAATGAAACGGCGGTGCAATGAGATGCACTGTGGAAATAGAAATTGTCAATTGGAATAAAGAATGAGTTAAATAACAATTGTTGGGGAATCTGTGTGAGAGGAAATACCTAAAGCAACTGCTTGCTCATAACAGAGAGGATCTCTTCTGAATCGGAGACTGTGACCATCTGGGACTGGTCTCCAACGTTCGATCGATTGGCAATGCACAATCTCCTCAAGTCAAGTCAAGGTTCTGGAGTGTATGGACGCATCTTATGAGTGGGGGAAGGAAAGATTGAGTCTGGGGAAATTGTTGGCTTCAGCCAAGCCTGCCACATCCCAGATAAAACATCAAGCTCGAGTTTTATTTGGCCTTCATATTTCAATAGAATGTAGCCACTGTGCCTCGTTTAACAATCGACTCAAGATATGACTTTCTCTTGCATTCTTTCTGCTGAATGGGGGCATCTCTTTTGCTTGGTCACTTACCTGGAACCGGTTGGCTGAAATTTCGCACATGTGAAGGCAGTCGAAGTGCAGACGGATGTGGAGGTGTTGCAGGCAAACGCCTTCCGCCTACAAACACAACAAATTCACATCCATTATCAAAATGTACACCTCCAACTTCTAACCAAATTCTACAGTAAGAGGTAATACAACAAAACATTGCACTTTCACTTTCCCTTTCGCATAAACGCAGTTCCCAGTCTGCCAGTCAAAACAGCACCTAACTATCTTTCAAGTTATGCGTCATAAAAATCCTTTTTTAGCAGAAATAAGAGCCGTGCAAATATCATACCGCCATAAACCTCAAATATTTTCGTCTATTAAATTAAAGCAAAATAAACTTATTTCTGCAAATCGTTTGATATGATAATTTTAAGCTTTGTTAGGCCCCAATATGGGCTTGCTGCTTGAAGTTCGCGGGATTCAAGCGTAATTAAATAGTGGATGTCTATATATGCACGCCTCTCAACTTTCGTGTGTTGTAAGTGAAAAAATTGGACTTTTTATTTCTACTTTCTTATAGCTTTTAAAGAAAGGGAAAATGCAACGTTAAGTGATTTTAACCTCTCTTAGTGTTATATAAAAGGAAAAAAGGCGAGCTACATCAAGTCATAGTCAACAGTGAAGGCAAGTTGTTAGGTACCTTACTTACCTTGTTCCTTCAAACTACAACCGCGGCGGAAACTTAGAAATAAATACCTACCCAGTACTACCCACCCACATGTTTCAATTCACTTTCAATAGAAATAAAAATACAGTAGCTTACCCGATCGGCGGCCAGGAAGCATTGGATAGCTACCGTTAGGATGATACGGTCTGTGGAGATATGGCGGGCTTGGAGACCTTTCCAAACTGTTTCCTTGTCTTTGAAGCAATCTAAAGGAAATCGTTTTATTCAGTCAAATTATTTTGTAATTGAACTGGTGACTGGGTACAGTAGAGGTTAAGACCGAAGGTGTGTTTAAATTATTTTGGTTGGGATTGGGAACTAGTGGCTCGGAGGGAGTAAATTATTTTGATTTGGAATGGCGAAACAATTGTTCCAACTGCCACTGAGCTACTCTGGCATAATTAATGGTCCTTCGACCTGGAAGTGATTTGTTTTCGGAAAAGGGTGTCAGGAGGTTTGAATTCTCCGGAGCATGAAAAATGAAGGAGTATGAAGGAGTAATGTTGAAGGATAGGATAAAAGCCAACATTCTATCTGGGATTGAAATCAGGATTTAAAGACCTGAGTGGAAGTATATGATAGGGAAAGTCAAAAGTGTACCTGGGAGGAAGAAAGCCGTTGTTGCTCCCTCGTTCTGGCGTCGAAGGACTAAGTGCACTATCGTGATACCCTGGCCGGAATCTTACAGGAGAAAGTGAGAATTCGTCGCCTCTTAGTTTGGCCCGAGCTCTTCCTCGTCGAGACGTTTCCACACGAACTAAGTCAACCATGTCTGACACGGCATCACTGAAGCCCACATCGTGTGGATGCAAACCTCGCCGCGTCGGAGATGGAGAGCGAGATCTGCTGGGTCGTCCGTGCCCATGTCCATGATGGGGATGCAAATACATATTTTCTAAAATTTTAAACAAAATTATGAGCCCCGTCTTAACATTCCACATACAAATATTCCGTGGAAAGTGCAACTGGTTCTGTAACTGTAACACAGGTCCACACAGACGCCATTGTACAGGGTCCACCAAAATAAAGTTTACATACGACTTTCTTCATGTCAATAGCATTTTTGCGCTAAAACCTTTTTCACGTTTTTCCAAGCAGAGTAGGCTTTCACTACTTTCACTTAGAAAAAAGTGAAATTGGTGAAAGTCTACCTATTTTAGAAAGGCCTAAAAAGTTGCAAAAATATGGAAGTTGTTTGTGAAGTTACTTTCGAGTGTACCCTTAATCGTTCGCAATACGAATTTTAACCTTTTACAAGTGAAATATCAAAACGACAGCTACTGACATGAACAATTTAATATCCTATTAAGATTGACTGACCTCCTCTACCAGAATAATCATCTTCATCATGTAAATCCATGTCTTGCACAGAATCCCGATCATAGTCGTCCTTCTCCTTGTGGGATGCGTCTAATGGACTTGGACTCCTCTCCTTCGAATTGCCGACCAAGTCATGAAGCTCAATAGCCTACGGGTTCCATTAATAGACACAACAATCGTTTATTAGACTTTAAAACGTGGGGTTGAACTAATATTTAATGATATTCAGGGATCGTATCTACAATCACAATAATATTTTAGTAACAAGGATAACGAGACGATTACATGCATCACAAAACATTCCCTACATTTTCAACTCTGAAATGAAAATTAATATACATACGTATACGAAAGACATTTCTTTTTTATATATTTACATCTGAGAAGTAGAACTAATAACCATATCACATCCGCAATTATTATCATGCGAAATACAATTAAAATGTCCACCGTACGTACAGTCTAATTAATAGAAGATCTCCTTACTCGTCTACAGAAAAAAATGTAGCGTTCATTCAATTTTATATAAGGATTTCGACTGTTACGAATCAACGCAGCTAGAAAATACCCGATTGGTTCTATCTAGTATAATCTAACTATCTAACTACGCACACTTGACAAGCTTCTGACTCGGAACTACACAGCATCAACAAACAGCTATAATATTATATTATAAGTAATACTGAACATAGAGAGATTAAATTAATTAATCAACATTGAACCGATCCTATCGCTTTCTTTGAAAATTGCCAATCCTTAAAAAAATAAGGTCAGAAATTGATAACAAAAATGCTCCGTATTTGTTATTGTTGCAATCTCTCCATTTAAAAGTTATCTAGTAAATGTAAAGTCCGTGACCAATCCTATCCCTGATAGTGTAGGAGACCACGTTTCCTGCCACACATGACGAAATGTCACTCGACGACAGTCGACACCTTTTCTGTATCAGATGAAATATCTTATTGGGCGACACTTTATATATAGCATCCCCTTGCATATTATTTGTAAACCTAAACCGAAAGCAGACGCCAACTCAGCCGATACTAAAACACATCTAGCACAGCACCTACTGGCCTATACCTTTCTAATTGTAAGTAAATGTTGAAATGAGATTCGGGTAGGTTCATTCGTCACACCTATTTACATGTATTTCTAGAAATCTGTCTAGCTGAAAATAGCTCAACACATCTCCGAAGTGTCCGACCGAAGTCATTGGAATATCTTTGTGCTTTGACGGATGCTTCTGCTGTCCTTTAAGGCTAATTAGTAATTTTTTTGGAGGTTTTTTTTTAACTTTTCCGGATATAGGAAAGTCCCACTTTCCACTTAACCCACCAAACGATTTGACAGTTTTTTCCTAATTGCCTTTTTTGACCTTTCAGATTGTAAGTTGAGTTGAGTCCAAAGTCCAAAGAACTTTTACATATCGTTCAATTTATTTATATCATCAAATGTGAATAGGTAGACTGGTAGACAGTAGATACGTTTATAGATGATAAATATCAAATTGGTTGAGAATTTAAATTGGTTTGTATTTTGTAATAATATATTAGGGAGATTGCGATTTTTCGTTTCCGTGACTTACGGAAAATGTTATTGGCTAAAGCTAAAAGTCGTATGCGCGGGCACACCACGTGACATTTTTACTTTCACACAACTTTTCCGTCCCTGTAACGTAAAGCATAAACGTAGAAAATCATAAAAATTTCCGTCACAGTTTTCTGTACGTTACAAAAACGGAAACTTGCAATCTCCTTTAACCTTTATATTATAAAATGTAAGCTCGCCTTGAAGAGGAATACATAGGAAAAAGACTCCAATAATTTTTGTTTCTAAAATGACCCAGTCATCAGTTAGATTAGTAAACTAGCTAGCTAGCGTGTGAGGTTTGACTACCCCCATTAGCAACACTAATTAACAGTTACATAGATTATAAATTAATGACAAAGGTAGACACTAGACATTTTGACTGACAATAATTAACACCCAAAGAAGGAAGTTTTACCTATGCAAACAATGCAGCGATTTAAGTGATTTAATTAATAATAATTACTGCTTTATTAATAACAAAGTATAGACGACGAACTAGGCGACTAGTCTAACTAAAACGATGTCTATAGCCACACGAATATCAATCAACTGCAAACAGCCGTAAATGGAGTGTGCGGGCGGGAACATGAGGGAATTTGAAAGGCAAACCCCATTTGCATGTTGGCTGCTGCTAGGACGTCTCCTGGAGAATCTCTTTCGCTTGCTGCGCTTTCTGCTTCGAGTACTGCCACCTCTTTCAAGACACTCTTTCATACCTTCCTCCTGCGTCACATTGGCTTCAGCGTCATTGTTATGCACCATCCCCATTATGCACCGCAACAAGCCCGCCGTTGAAGAATTCTATTGGTGTCAGTCGCTATTATCGAATGCTCTCTTTCTCTCATTCATTAGTTGTTATTACCACAATATATTTTTATTTACCACAATTACCCCTCATAGCATCTAGCACGAAACTTAAAGTGGGCGGAAAGGATTTCCCGCCTAAATAAAACTAATTCCGTAACCTATTCATAACAGGAATGAACCACCCAACATTTTAATTCCATGAGGATATTAGATTCGTTCTCAGATTACTTAAAATCACCCGAAATCCAAGGAAAATTATACACACTATCGGAATTCAATCGATGCAGTTGCAATGCAATGCTAAGTCAAGAAGACTTTTGACATCCCCAATCAACAGAAGCTCTCCCATTCCCATTCTTTCAAGGAAACCAAGAATTTTACACACCTACTAAACATTGTATCAACATTATTTGTATAATTATATTATTATAACTACGATTGGAGAAACACTACGCTACATACTTATAATGTACATAGCAGGAACAAAAAAAATTAGGGGCAATAATGGTCTACATGCCTGCCAAACTATTTATTCCGACCAAAGGTCAACTACATGACCCAAATTCTTAAACTAGAATGTTTACAATTGCCCACTGGTTAATTGATATGAAGAGCTCAGGTGTTTTTTAGACAAAAAATCAATTTTACCTGGATTTAGGTGTTTTATGTTAAATATTATTATTATTATATTATCTGATATAAGACTGAGATACGATAAAGAAAATAGTAGAGTGCATTTAAAATAGTTTTTGTTAACTAAAACTGCTGAGTGGTTTATTCCTAAACGTTTTTACCTTTGAGTTGGCAGCTCCCTCTACTCACATCACTTACCGGAACACCATTTGACGTTTGAATCCGCCCAAATCGTGTAGACTTCCAGTTTTCGACAATAAGTAGTGTTGCATAGATCTTTCCAACTGTGAGCCTAGTGCGTCCCAACTCGTTGACTGGAGGAACGAGGACATCTAACATTTTACGAGCCTGAAGAGGCCAAATGCGCTTGATGGTATCCCGCAACTCCCGATCTGCCGAGTCCATCTCCTCTGCCGGTCGCATCTTTATGTTTAAATTCTCTCTAATTAATGCAAAGAGCGTCGTCGTGAATTGAACTTGCCCACTGTCGTCCAATGGCATATTCATTCGTATCAGCTTTTTGTACGCTAGTCTATAGGGGCACTTGTTTCCAAATCCTAAAGGCGGATCCATGTTTCGCAACATATCGTACATTTCGCTGTAGTGGATAAACCCTCTGTGAAAGGAAGATGCACGTTACTACGCAGTATTCAAAATTTACGTCAAAAATTCTATTTTTTTCAAAGTTCACTTACGTGGCACTGGGGTCGTATTCAGCCCATATTCGTATAAACTCATCCAAGTGATGAGCACCCAATATGGAAGAATCTCTTGTTAAGTAATCAAAGTTGTCCATAATAACAGCAACGAACAAATTCAACATCTACAAAATATGAGGACATTTAAGTTTTATGCTCATTCAAATCACGTTCAATCCATAATAATCATAATATGCTTGCGAATATAAAATAGGTATTAATTAACATCCAAAGTAGCTGTAGCTGCCGTGAAATTATGGGGAAGGTAGGCTCGTTCGAATGTTTTCATTTTATCATGTTTTTTCGACTGGCGCAAAATTCGATTTTGTTTCCAGTCGAAAAAAAGTAATAATTTTGAAAACATCTGGAGGGGCCTACCTAGTTAGCCACACTCAATGGTAATGTAGTACAGTCCAGCTATCTTGAATAACGTCATTAAGACACAATTGTTTTAAAAAATTACCAAAAAGGAGCAAAAGAATATGAAAGAGACGAAGTAAGCGTATGCGAGATTAGAGCCGCAGGCATCGCCTCCTTTTTGAGACAGCGGATCACACGGCCGTCCTTTGATACAAGACAACATTATCGAAGGCCAAGATTCCCCAGTGGCACATCTACATAATGCCAAAATAATGTTATTCATATTATTTTACTGTTCATAGCTTACTCAACGAACAAAAAGGGAATAACTGCATAATCGTTGAAAACATTACTCAATAAAACAAATCATTAACACAAAAGTTAACCAAACATTAGAACTTTATCAATTAAAAAGCTTGCCAACTATGCAAATTACCTACAGTGCGGGTCACTATAGGCAAAACATTACTTTGACTTCACCATGTAAATTAGCTACGTTTCTTTTATTTAGTGCCTCTAAATAGCACCCCAAAAACATTTTTCACTTCATTTCCAACACACCTATTCAACTTTCACTTAAGTGAAAGTGAAGTGAAAGTTAAATATGCTAGAAATTACGTTAAAATGTTGCAAGTGATATTTAGACGTAAAATAAGAAATGTCGCATTTACTTGGTGAAAGTGATATGTCTATTCCAGAGTGCCACGAACTGTATATGGGTTGGATATAGATAGCTCGTTACGTAAGCTGGGCTTTTAATAAATAAAGGGGAATAATGGAATAAAGCTACATAACTGAAGTGCATAATGGAACAATTACGTGGGTGGAAAATGAATTAATCATGCATTAATAAATGGCAGCGAACTCAGCGAAGCGCATCAACTTCAGTTACTGTCCTCTTAAACGTTTTAAAAAAATTATCCCGTTTTTTTTTAATATGCAACAAAATGTTGACTAGGACTAGGAAAATTTTTTGAAATCTTTTTCCCGACAGTTTGAAAGTACCGATAGTCATTATTGTTAAAATGAAGCCTTGACAAAATTATTTTAAGACATCGTGGATTGTCATAATTAATGGATATTGATTTTTTTTCGAAAAACCATATAAAAATGTTTCCTCAAAGAAAGAAATGTTTTTTTGAAATTACGAGAAAATTATTTTTCGGAAGAAACCGAAAAATGTGTAACAAACTAAAACTGGAATATTATAGAATATTCTTAGAAATAATAACCTAGAAATACTATTGGAAAATACAAGAGCATTTTATGGGTAGTCCAAAATATTTTTTTAAAACGTTTGAAAAAACGTAAAACATGATAAAGAAGTGTTTTTTTGTTCTACGATGTTTATACCTAAGTGCACTAAACTTTTGAAATGTAAGTGCACCAAAATATGACGTGATAATATAATGTTTTTTGGGAGAGTAAAAGCAAACGAATTCAATAATAATTGAATTCGTTAAAAAAAATAAAAATTAAGGTTTTTGAAAATGACGAGACCATTTCGGCACTAAAGTTGATGTGCCTTGCGTGCTCGATAGAGCCACAATCTATGTCCATTCGCAATTTTCGCAAACGTCAAAACAATGGATCTAGTAGCTAGCAGCGGCCGTCCATATCACAATTCGCAAATGCTATACCTATATTATTATCATAGCAGTGAAAGCAGTACAAAGGAAGAGCGAACAGCGCAAAGGCATCGACACGAAAGGAGTAGGAGATGAGATGCGCAACTTATAATAGTTATAATTATAAAAATAGTATTTATAAGCGCATGCAATGCAATGTGATCAAATCAATGCAGTTTTAGCGAAGCAATTTTAAATATCAAAATTAAAATATTTCCCAATGCAGTAAATGAGTAACCACAATAATTATTTACGTATTGAACAATAATATTGTGTTACGCCTATTCATTTTATTATTATGCCTCACTCAAAGCCAACACGAATAGAGCACTCGTTTGAGAATAAAATAAAAAAAATAATTAAGCTTCAAAAAAGGATGTTCAAGCCAGATTTGCATCGGTGACACAGGCCAAAGAAAGGACAATCGACTTCCTGAACTATTCCTAAATCTTTAGTCTGCGCTCACAGCAGTCTCATTCTCATTTTTTGGATGCAGCAGAATCATATTTTCCTCTTTTTGTTTCGTTTATCGCAAATTGCTATTTTAATAATCATGTTATAAAAAGTTCTATCATATCTGTGACTACCTTCTTTAATATTCTCTTCTATTTAGTCTATATTTTAGTTAATTCTATCTATTTAGTCATAATATTCCCTTGCAGAGCTGGATTCATCGCAGCACTCAGCAATATCGGCGCTGCGACAATGCTGATGAACTGTTGACATCGCATCATACCAGCAATAATCAGCTTCAATTAATTACGATTAATTTTATAGTTAAAATAATTTAATACAATATTCAGCTGAAAAATTACTTCAAAATAAATCCTTACTACTTGCCAGTTTTCTAATGATTTAAGACATGATTGCTCCTTGAGCGTCAACCACACGCCTAGAGAAAGCACGGACGAAGAAAAGTAAAATTATGACCTTGAATTTGCGATGAGACTTTCTCTGGCGCCTGCTGTGAGAACGCTACCGAATATTTTTAAAATTAGAATTAAAAATCAGAATGCAAAATTCAATTTTGTTATGTCGCTCATTACTATTACTTTCGAGACTATAACAGTAAATGGACTGCTCGATTGCCCCCTTTAAACTTCTCTGCATCCAGAGAATTTTTTCCCTTCCATTTATGAATTACCAAAAGTACAACTTTGGCTTTATTGCATGGCATAGTCAATGGAATTTAGTGATAGCCATGCATAAGCATAAAAGCAGCAAACATACATGTAAGTACACATAAATACAGATTAAGTGGGCTGGCTACTTTTGCTTGCTCGGCTTATCGTTTATTTGAACAGAATCCTTGGCTTGTTATTAGCTTGCACTGCTGATGTATTTAGTAAACGGAAATAATAGTTAACATTAAACAATGATTATGGTTAAGATGGGATTGTGGGAATGCCCATTGCCCACCCGAGGCATTTTAAATGACAGGGCAAAGAGAAATTATAACTTAGACAGAAAATGAACGGGGAATTACGAAATATAATTCAAGTCCGTGCAGATACATAGAGAAATAATAGAAATCCATCTTTGTGCATGTACTAATGTAATATCTGTAGAGAACCACGAACTGAATTATTAATGAACAGCTCTGCTTTTCAATAACAAGTATAATCTTACCAGAAATACTTCGACACATTACCGCACTTTCACTTTGTGACATTTATTATACATTCATTATATTTATAACACAACTAACATAACAAAAATAAATGATCTACCTTAGAATTGAATGTAAAATGAATTTCGGGCATCAAATTTTGGGGGTGGACATAATTGGATGGCATCAAATTTTGATTAAATCTGCGCAAAAAATTACTACAAGCAAAAGTACGGAATTGTAACAAAAAGATCAAAGAAATTCAAGAAAGGTTTCGGGATAATTTAACAATAATTTTTACAGAAATCTATGGGATGTTCCTAAAGGAATCATTAGAAACAAAGTCAAAGGAAATCCTTGTCACTGGATATTATTTTAATCATTTTAATATAAGAAAAAGCTTTTTGCAAAAGGGTGCTCAAAGTAAGGTGTCGGAGCTACTTACACCAAAAAGCTACCAACTTATTTTTAACCCAGAAGATATTGTCTTATTGTAGCGACCATTTTTAAATATTTTTTGGCTCAAACTGCAGATTAGTAGTTCATTAATAACCCTTTCGTACTTTCGTTCATAACTACTTAACACGCAAAAGAGTAGTAAATATAGGAAACAGGATGACCGGATGACCTACATAGTCAGAGGCTCTACAGCGTTGAGGTAAATTCAATTCATTGATAATGACGGTACATCCAGTGGATATTTAATGAATTAATAATTTACCGTACTCAAAACCCCATGCAGTTCGGCTGATGAGTTGCCGCTGGTGGAAATTAAATTACATTCTCTCATGAATTTTGCGACAAGCCAAAATATTAAAAATATCCTTTAATCCGTGTATGTAACCTTTAAGTAACCTTAATCTACAGTATGCGTAAAAAGTAACTTGTGAAACAACTTTCTCCGTGTAAATTTCATTTCATATATTTACGCTAAATAGCACACCAAAAAAAATTCAAGCTTATTCAAGCCAACTAGACTTTCTTCAATTTTACTGAATTTTCAGTGAACGAATGAAAGCGACGAAAGTCTAATTTGCTGGGAAAGGTTTGAAAAAATTTGGGTAAGTTATTTAGTGTAAAAAAGGAAATGTAATTTATATGGTGAAAGTTGTATCAACACAAGTCACTTTCTACGCATTTTATTTTATGTAACGAATACATATTGTATGACTACAATATATTTATCTACTATATTATATTTCTATATCAACTTTTAAAAAAATGTAGAAAAGAAAAGACTGACTTAAGTATTTTGATTTTTCTCATTTCAGTGTAAAAAATTCATCACAAAACTATTTTTCCACTTATATTTCCTTTTCATTACTGTAATTCCTTTCATTTTCCCACTTTACTGCCCACAACACATAAGGGTTAATTTTTACAGCGATTCTGAGCATCACATTTTCCACCAGCGCCAACTCGTACAGAGCAACGAATCGTCCGATTTCATATGAGAGCTTTGAAAACGACCATAGAGTAGTCAATGCTGATATTTTAAAGTCATCTGGTTAACTACTGTTTTTGAGAAGGTAAGTAGATATATGCGTGGGTTCGATTTCTGATCCGCCATCCGAAGCCCAATTACTTTGCATTTCACCCATCATGCCAAAACACCCCACATTACACTTCAAACATTGTCACTTCTATTATGATTGAAAAAAAGTAAATTAAATTAATTACAATGTTAACATTGTTAAATAATAACCTTGTAATTATAATGTAACAATTAGTAATATTATCATATGAAGTAGAATTAAAAGTAGCACATCAAAGAAAATTCAAAACAAATTTAAATGGGAAAATATTTAAGCTGAATTACAAATAGAAATGTAATGGAAGCGTCATGCCAAAAGAACAGACACACTTTTTGCCTCCTTCTCTTCACTTATGGCAGCCACCATTTTTCAAACTGCATAAACGACAATAATTGACTTCAATAATTATTGTTCTTCCCTTCCTAGATTTCCTAATAATGATTCTACACATGTATGTCTAATCTACATCTTAAATGAACTATTTAGCTACGACTGATTGTCTATCTAGCCAAAGGCCTAAAAGTGAAAGTTTTTTTCACGCCTTTTCAACATGAAACTTTCACTAACTTTCACACACCTTTCTCCAGCAGGGAGCAATTAATTATTTTTTTCTTCATTTCCGGGCTACTTTACTAATACTAATAATGAGATGTTGAGGGTTAATTTTCTATTCGGTCAGGCTCAGTCTGAAGGTTTCACAGAAATCGTACCCGCGAATATAGCGTTGATTGTATGTATTATATTATTTAGATACCTAGTATTGTTGTTGGATATCAACAAACAATACTGACCGGAAAAGTAGCATGAGGCCCTGGAGGAAATTTCGAAAGTTGTTATGCCGAGTGATTGAGGATTCTGCATCCAATGCTATGTTACCGAAAACCTACGACAAAGCACAGTTAACTATGATTACAGATAAATTACATTACTTTATATACTTCATACTTATTGTTAAATAATATTTTTACGCTATTAGTCGCACTCAAAACAAATATGGATGTGAATTAAATATGTAAGATCACATCTTTTGCTTGTGTGTGAGGTGCCCTTCAATTCAACTCAGCAATAATATTATTATAGATACTGAGCTACCTATATTTTATTACATTACAATTTACAATGCGTTACTCAGCCATAGAACAATAGAACAAAGAAACGAGCTTTTTTAGAGGTCAACTGGCGATTAAAATTCTAATTAGAATGCGCGCTCGACCTTTTCCATAACTCAATTTAATTATTATTAATTAACTGACTTTGGTCGGTTAACTGGTGTTTCCATTTTGTTTAATGATTAGTCCTTGATGATCCTGTCTCTTTATATCAACAAATCAAAGTTAATGATGACTACATGGAACGGCGCTACAAAGCAGACAGATGACTTTCTCCGTGTACGTAAAAAAGGCATTTTAGGCACTACTTTATGGAACATCACGATTGTTTCAAGTCTTTTGGAGCACATTTAAATTTCACACAACTTCCACTTATCAAGTAACAATGATGGGTTCAGCGTCATTTTGTGCTTCGGCCTTAAATGACGAAATATTATTTACATGGTGAAAGTCATACATGTAGCTCCACTCTCACTCTCTATAAGTGATAAGATACTTTATTACCTACATAATTAATTACTACCTAGTCCAATAGAGTAAATGCTAACACCTATTACGCATGCCATCTGATCTAGAAACAAATTAAAATAGGTAATAAATAGCAGAATGAATTAAAAAATGTAAAATAATTAATTTTTGTATTAATAATCAAATGAATGAATAAGATAATGTAGGCATTTACTTAACTGGACTATTTTTGGATATCACTTCGCTGCTCTGCTCTGATATGATAAGTAAAAGCTAGTGGAGTGTATTATTATATTATTGACTGTGGTTTCCTTAATATATGGGGGTCTATTCCGACAAAGAGGTTGTGGAAGCCTCGGTTGCAAAATTTAATTTACCTACTCACTGCCCACTTAAGTATAAACGGAGAACCTTGCAAATTTATATTAAATTCCGTGTTTTCCGTACAGTTACATAAGACGACTACGGTACGTAGTTTTATATTCTATAGTAGGTGCAATTAGTTCACATAAAGTGACTACCTATTTAGACTAATCAACTTTCCCTTTCCAATTGTACATTATAGTGCATAATTTCATTAGGGTACGATAATATGTAGAGTTCGTTTCGTACCTAGCTACTAAGTACTAATACTTTCTCTCCATGTAAATTCAACAGGTCACATTAATAATGTGGAAATCTTTCACTTTCTATGTAAATGCTTTTAGCTTTGAAAGAGGCACCTGTTCCCTCAGACTAAGGCTGCGGGTCTACCTCTACGTCCTCAGGAGTTATGTGTGTGCGAGTCGGTACATTACAGAAACGAATATTAATCAAAAGAGTAGTAAACTAATGAAACTAAGAAGTACTTGATTAAACTATGAAAGTGCTAGAAAATTACATTAGTATGATCATTGACTAGCTCTAATCACTAGCAACAACAGTGAGAAAGTAGCGTTTACCAACTACTACTAACTCTAATCAACCAAAATAATAGTACATGACAATAGAGAAATGAATAATCGCTAAAAACGTTTTAGAGGAATTACTAATAGAAATGACTTTTCCAATACTTCAATAGTCGAATGGATCGGATTCATAACAATAGCTCACCAACCAATGCATCCATCATATCGAAAGATAATTCATTTCTAGCTATAATATTATTATAATATTTAAAATTATTCTTTTGTCAACTAATATCCGCCAGACTCTGTAGTTTCTTTCTGAGGGGCATGCTTAACGTGACGAGACT
>JABASI010002140.1:0-20854 GCA_019776505.1 Tomocerus nigrus
GTTCTATTAAAAAAGCCTTTTGCAAAATTCCAAAGTCCATGGCACATCTTCATTGTCAAAAACTACCACCCAAAAGACGCCGAGCCAGGAAAACAGTATTCCCTCTGGATATTCTATATTCACCGTATTAAATATTTTGTATATCTTTCCCCATTAAATTATAATTTTTCATTTCATAAAATAATGTAAATCCTGTGTTATTTTATGCAATTCAGATTCTCTCGCTGATGGCTACGGATTAATGAGTGCTTTCTTGGATTTAGAAGAATCTGATTTACCAAAGGAGAAGAGCCTTGCCAAACCAAGCGGAAATTCTATTTTAAATATATTTTCAAATTTGTTGGTTCTAATAAGAGCCCCATACAGTTTTGTCAAGTATTACCATGAATGCATGGACACAGATAGTCCGTTTATAATGAAAAACAGATCAGGGAATTATCACACTGGTTTTACTAAGCTCCATTTCCCTGTGATAAACAAAATTAGGCAGAAATACGGGGCAAGCTTTACATCTGTTTATCTATCAGCAATCACCGCTGGAATCAGAAGCTACCTGCTGGACAACAATTTACATATCCCACCTGCAATTCACGTTTTCTTACCGCTGCCACTTCCTGGTGACTTTGAGCCACTGACGAATAGAATGTGAGAAAATTATTTTTTAGTAAATAATATTTGATTACTGCTTGAATTTAAGTTATCTGCTGTAATGTGCTTAACAAATATGAATTTGAATTAATATTTTTCTTGCGTAGAACTTTTGTCCTGTTAAAATTACCAATCGGTGTTGCCGATTCTGAAAAGCGTCTTCACCTTATAACGGAGCAGTTCGCAATGTTGAAAAAGTCTCCATTTCCTTTAATCATGAGTTATCTTCCTGTGATTACTGGATCACTGCCATCTTTTATGATTAGACCTTTAGTTACTGTCAAAAACACATCAGCTGTGACATCCAACTTTCCAGGACCTAACAAAGACGTAAGAATCTTTGATTATCATTTAGTGGATTGGAGTGTTTCCGGAAATCTCATGGGCAACTATTCAGGTACCTACCTCACAATAAGCAATGTTCTGTTATTCCCTTATTAAAGTACCTACCCATTTGCTATTTATGAATCTTTTTTTTTTGAACAGGAGTGGCCTTTGCAAATATCAGCTATAAGAATTCCTCAAATGTAATTTTGATAGGGGATAAATCTATTTTCCCTAACGAAAATTCCGTAGAGCAAATAATGAACAACATGAATAGTGAGATAAAATTCTTGAGTCAATAGTCAAAATAAAATAACCGCATGCAGTGTATGCACTTATAAGTTATCTGTAAATGATTGTCATAAGCAATACAATTAATAGTGAACAGAATTATAAGACATTTTTTAAACAACCTAAAATGTGCATTCAAAAAACAAAATACAGTATTACGTGTCTCATGTAGAGATTGCTGCAATATGTCCTGAAAAATATTGACTGTTTCATGTTTACTATTACTGCTTTATTTATTCTCGTGGACATTAATAATTATTATAATTTCCAATGAAATGCATGTTTTGTATATTTTTATGACTTGTATTAGGTATAAACCTACATAATACGAGATGTAATTCACTAGTACTGAAAATATTTGGGTTTTATGCAGTTGTAAAAAAATATTAATTTTGTGTGTTGGTATTTGGTTAAATTATAAATAATGTTCAATGCACGGAAATAATATTTTTCTTGAATGTTTCATTTTTATGTGCACTTGTTTTGAATTCTTCTAACAAAATTAAATTGTGGATAGTGGATACTAGATTACAAGAGACACGACTGCAGGCTGTTAATATTAGAACATAGGATGCACACAATAAATGAAATATTGTCGTTGACAGTTGACACTGTAAGCAATGTGACTACTGCGGGTGGATTACATTTCTTATTTATTTCGTGCTTTTCCTGTGAATATATTGCACCACTATGCCACATAAAAGCCAAGCTTGGAAGATGAAGAAGAAGAGACAATGACCACATTATGCCCTCTGTACATAAATCTGTCTGTATAGAAAATTGGGAAGGAAAATCTTGTGTGCTATACGCCCGACGCCCACTTAATGGCTATATGTAATGCAATGTAAGATATTTATGAGACGAAAGTCACAGACAAGAGCACATTCAAAGTGTGCAGCTAACCAGAAAAAATGATATTAAAGTATCATCCACCGCTCCATTATATTTCTGTGTCAGATATTCATAAAAATATGTTAATGTAGAAATGGAAGAAGAAAATTAATTTCCAACGATATCAGCTAGAAGATAATTGGAGCATCGTAAATAAATGCGTTTTACAGAGGGCATGACACTTTCCTAGCTATCTTTCTCGACACTTTTCACTTCATCTTCCACAGTTGACTGACTAAGGATAAGTGATGAGGAAATATAAGGCTAAAAGGATGAACGACAAAATATCATACAATATTTATAATAACGCCACTCGTTTTATTTTCCACAATGTAATCTTTTTATTTCATTAACCTTTACCAGATAAATGTTCCCAGTTCCAGATCCTGCAAATAGATCAAATAAATTTAATTGTAGCTGCCGATTTTTTCGCAATTGTTGTTTGAACTTATAAAATGAAGAAATGAAGAGAAAGAAAATAAAAAATGTTAATGCAATAGAATAATATGTATAGAAATATTTTACAGCCGAGGATTGAGAAATGAAGTAGGTAAGTAACAGAAACGAGAAACAGCAATTAACAGAGAGGAGATTTACCTTGAGATTAGATGAAAATGGGCAACAGACCAAAATTGGTAAGAAATTATAATGCCGAAGCTAACAAATGGTCATTTATACATAGATAACGATTGGGAGATCACCGAGAAGATATTTTTAATGTACGTGTTATACGGATTTATTGGGATTTTCAATAGCGTAACTCATACATAAGTTGCTGCATTTATTTGCATGAGAATAAATTGAAGATTGCAACCTCATCGGAATTTTACGACTTTGTTACAGTAAAAAATCAAGATGATACTTTGGGAAAGAGCAAGCATCAAAAATCAACAGCTTTTGGCTTTTACTTTGCCACTGAGTCGTAGTTTTGTAGTTGACTGACTGTAAAGATCTCTGTATTAAATGGAAAAGGATCTCCACTATGTATACAGATCTCTATTTGTGAAAAAAAGGGCAGGAATGATAGTTTATAAAGCTATAAGTGGCTACAGTAAGTATGTTTGCGTAATCAAAGACGCTTTTCTTTCAGTGAGATGAGCGTGGAAGAGAAGACGACTCTTGTTTTGTCTTGTCTTGTTTTCTCTTGTCTGAAAATGAATCCCTCATCTTGTTTTCAGCTGACATGAGTGAGATAAATTAACAAGAGAGAGGTTTAGGTTTAGATGAACCTTTGTTCGTGGATTTACTCAGAGCATCTTTGTCTGCCCTTTTTGCCCTTTTCTATTTCCCCTTTTGCGTCTTTAGCATTTCTTCCTCTTCCTATTCAACCATGAATCATTCTGCAATAAACAATAATCTTGGTAATTATTTTAATTCTGCTGTAATTGTAAACACTCTATACTTACATTGCTTATCATAGAGAAAAATGTGGTGTATTTTTTTGCATTTTATTCTGACAATGGCAATTCAATGATGTTTTTGTAAGAGCCACAGCTTGATAATCCTAATCATGTGCTTCAGCACTGCATAAATGGACAAAAATAGAAAATCCAAAGCCACAAAAATGTGCTATCATCCTTTTTTTAATTGATTCCGCAAGTTTTTGTGGCTAGCAGTAAATCCAGCCACGAGGTTCGGATAAATAGATTATTAGCAAACTGTTTTTTGTGTTCGATGAAAAGAATTGCCTTAGATTCGAGCAGCCACCCACACTAAAACATTATTACCCGTTTGTTTACCTAACTCAGAGATCTTAGACCTGTTCCTCCATTTAGCACTCGATAATTTTAAATTAGCTGTCAGTCATTCACTATACTAGTACATGTTACCTATTTACCTAGATACTATATGCATTACAAAACCCAAGCGAAAAGTCTTAATCATTAACTCTTTGTATTTGTCTTAGCTTAGAGTTTTAGCTACATTCAGCATACAGTTTCATTATATAATTCACTCCTTTATTTATATTTACATAAGTAGTACATATAGCTTATGTAAAACTAGCGCTTAGCTTAAAGTTACAAGTGTACAAAGCGCGGCGGTAGATATCTGCTCCATAGATTTCCTGTGCACTAAGTATTTTCTAAAAGAAACAAACTTCTAAAGTTAAGTTAGCTAAGCTGGGAATTAGGTACCGTAGAAAAGAGTGTATTATAGAACGCGCGACAAAAGAGCCATGAATTTACTACAGAATATTATCGTGTACTACTTTATGACACACATAGTAAACATAGTAGAATCTTTTTGTCTTACAGCCTAAAATTAACTTTTTAGTTACAAAAGTTATGCGAGATATATTCTTTTACATAAATCCTATAAATACAATTACAAATATATACATATACTATGTTATATAAAAGTAAATCTATACATTATAAACAATAGTATATGCCAAGTGTCTTAATTTTACTAATGAAGTAAGAAAAGGGAGAAATCAGAGCAGACGTTTCTTCTGTCTCACATTGGACTTTGGAATTGGTTGCTTTTTATATAGCAAAGGGAATGTATGTAGATGTGTCTCTTTAGGAAAAGGAAAACTGTCTTTAGATGACTTTACGGCTGGCAACCCGGCTACGTCTGTACTGAGTGCTGTAAATCTTAAGACGGCATCGTTTCTGGAACCAGATACATAAAAGTTCATTTCTTGTCTGGACTGAAGTTCTAAAGATGCGAGAGCGAGCACATGTGAATCCCTATCCAAACAATATTCAAGCTAAACAATTCGCTATGTCAATTCTTATTTAGAGTCATAACTAAAGTCGGCACACGCAGAGCACGGTCAGACCGAAGATTATTTCGACAATTGATCTCTGAACGGCTATTTCGTGCACAATGCAAAAATACACAAACAAAAAGGCAAATGAGTTTTCCCAGCCTCCATGTGCTTCATCAATGAGGCTTATGGTGTCAAGTTAGTAGCTTCTTACAAAAGTACACCTACTTTGGATGGATACATAATAAATGCCTTTTGGCCCCTCCCATTGAAATTCTTTTCCAGTTCCTTCAACACTTATATAATGTCAGGAAAACTTAGGCAATGCTGTTTTATACAATATTTCTCCTGGGAATGCTAAAGATTAAGACTCACCAACAATAAGGAGCTTAGCATTCTCCTTCTACAGTCAAGTGCATATTTTTACACACTACATTACATATTTGGTATGTAGGAAGGGAAGGGGTACTTAGGCAAAGCATTTAAGCATTTTATTCTCCTACTTCATACCTTACATAAATTATAATACTCCTCTTTCCTAGCTTACATAAGGACTCACAAATGGCCCTTTTACACAACGAATGGCTCTGTGGACTGAAACATTCGTAGGCTTAGAAAGGAGTTACTTACTTTTCTTCGAACAAGTTTATTCTTAGACGTTTTTAACCACCTGGATTTTTATGTAAGTTATAAAACCATAAAATTATTTTAATTGAACTATAATCCCCCGACCCCCACTCAACAACCGATTATAGTTCACTATTCCTAATGTCTCGGTTAGGTAAATTCCCTTATGTAAACATGCACTTTGGACTAATGACATTTTCTTCGGACATTTATGTAAGTAAAATTATTTTCCATGTGCGTAGGTTTTGTAACTGCTTCCGTAAATGAATAAGCCTTGGACTATACTGTAAAGGGATTAGAACTAGTTTGTGTCTTGGAAAGCAAGTTGCACACGGCACATCTGGATTTTTATATAAGTGATGAAACAGGAAAATTAACGTTTTATTTGACCATAATCGGTCGCTTACGATTATAGCCATTTACCATTGACCTAAAAATTCTTTCAGCATTAACTTTGAACAAATGAGACATTATGGGACTTTGCATTAAAGCAAATCATTAATTTATACTTTTCAATATTATGAAACGTCTTAAAATTGGTGTACCTAAAATAACCCTTGACATTTGCTCTACGAATGCGAATCAAGAACAAACCTTTAGCGTCTGCAATGATTAAGTACCTAAGATGTACTTATAAATATGCAATGAGTAAACATTCATTCAGCTGATTACTTACGACGACAGTACGCACCGCAGGGATGAAAACAAGAAATAAACTTGATTAATTCAAAAGTGACTGTTGATTGTTAAAAAATGATATCAAAAGTCGTTGGTCAATCAAGGTTTTTTTTTAATAATTTGATATAAAGCAAAAATCAACTAATTAGGTGAATTACTCGATTACGGGCTACATTATTGAACATTTTGTTTGGCGTGAATTGGGAGACAACATATCTTTGGAAGAACACCTGGATTTGTATGCAGAAAACTAAGCCAGAAAATTATATTTTATATCCTGCACTAATAAAGAAATATATATATTGAATTCTCAACGATGATGGTATAGTGTAAGCTTATGTGAAAATTATGTAAACATGAAGTATGAGACTTTGAGACTTCTTTGGAACTTTACATAAGTGTAAAAAACATTTTACATGACTTTGTCCTTTGAAAGTTATATAAGTGTCCTTGAGTAGCCCTTATCCTTATATTATGCTTCTGATGCGAAATAAGTTGAAAAGGCAGGTATTGACAACTTTTCAAAGAACAAGTACCCATACGGAACACACCTGAGTTTTTATATAAGTGACGAAACCAGAAAGTAAGGTATACTAACCTGCATACATAATGTGTTGTAAACTTCCATAGATCATCTTTGTTTACCACTAAAGTGAAAAGTTATGTAAACATGGACTTTGGACACTTGACTTTTAGAGAAATGACCCTTAACATTATAGTAAATTACTTACATTATAGAGCGGGGCATTGTATTGTAAACTAAATATTGTTATACAAAGCCATTGGCCATGTCCATATGTTGATATAATTCTGCAAATAGAATTTTACTACACTATAGTTAGCGAGTTTATGTCAATAAAATTGAGGTATTAAGAAAGTTAATTTAATGATTTACAATTAATTTCATTAAGGTCAATGTGTAAACGTATAATATGTGCTTAATACATAGGGCAATGAAAAAACAATGATGATAATTGACATATGACATGGAATATGGTTATTTAATACTTAAATCGAGTTGTTACGAGATAAAAAGTTGACATTTGTGACGTTCAGCAATAGGGCTAATGAAATACAGGTTTCATAAATCATTCCGTCGATCCTATCCTGTAGAACAACACAATAGTAATTCAATAATCCTACAATCTTGACCACATACCAATGACAGTTGGATTTATTTTGACAGTTGAAGTCGTGTTATTAATTTCTGGAGTCTTTCGTCTCATTTTACTAGCATATAGCAGTAGAATAACTGGAGGGGTGAATTGATGAATAGACATAGGATCTGTAGAAAATATTTTCTCATGCTTTTCCATTGTGTGACTACGAGACTACGGTGCATTGAAGTAGGAAGTTGACATTAGTACTTTTCATCCTTCTCTCCGCATCCTACTGGATTCTACATTGGATTTCTTTCGTTTCGGGGCTGTATAGTGTGTGAGATGAAATGAGATGTGATGAAAAAGTGGACTGGAAGGAAGGGGAGAAGAGAGTCACTATTATTCTTTCATTTAAAGGGCCAAAGAAAGCAATACAATAAGCTAATACATAAAATAAGTAAATGCATTAAGGGTCTATGTCAATTTTTCTCTATAAAGATATAGTAAATATACCTAGGAACTTTATAAATAAATTCTAGAGATATAATTCACATTACGATGATATTAACTGCGAGAAAGTTACATAAGGACGATTATATAATGACACTAGTAAGACTAGTAACTAGCATCTATATATTTTAATAAAATGAGTTTATACTGTGTACAAGTATCAGTAGCACAAAATATTCAAGGAATATTAGTGAACTATAGATAGGAAAATATAAGAGAGAGGTATTTGAGGGTCCCTTTTCTTTCCTGTGAATTTTGTGAAAGAATTAAGGTCCTAGGTCTGTTACGAAAGGATCTATTTTTATTTAGTCCATTTATGTAAGTTGTACAGACTTATATAAAGGGTATAGTAGTTGCATAAGGAAGAAGGGAGGTGGACTGCAAAAGGGATAAGCTGCCAAGTTACAAGTTACATAAAGAGTTTTACAAGAAGGTATGTATAGGTAGGTAGGTACTTTTTATTTGAATGTCTCTGTCTGTTGATATGCTGTATATTTCTTCCATTCCCTTATCGTTTTAGAATAATATACAAACAATAGTAATGTATACTTAGGTAGCCAGCTAAAAAGCAAGAGAGAGAGAGAGAGCCTGCATAAGATGACACAGAGAACGAACGTTCAGCCTCACTTACAAAACATAACTCAACACATGCACATGTGTGATAGAAGAAGTGAAGATACAGACAGATATCCCTTTTCTCCTCTTTTAACCGACTCACTTGTCTTTTGTGAGTTGATTCAACCTTAGTATTGCTCGTTCGTAGGTTATGCACCAACTTAACTCATCACAACACTTCTCGTCTCAATAGTTTGCAAGTTGTGCCCAACCAGAGAACATTCATAATAATATTAAAGTCACACTCTTTCTTTAACACATACTTATTTACTACAGGATCCACAAGTTTAGCTCTTGGAAAAGACAGTTGAAGTTTCATGTGAGCATTTAAGTAGATTTACCTTAAACAAGGCAAGTTGAAACACCGCAGATTGACCTGACAATATTTTCTTTAACTGTTACGAACATTATTACTGTGATTTTGTGTCGGGATTTTTGTGTGTGGCGAATCTCTAGTTATTATAGAACTGTATTTGTGCATAAACGTGAAAACAAATTAACTCTCTTCATCTTCTAACCACTCTCTATCTACTACTTACAAGAAGGATCGTGAAATTGAACACTAAAGGATAAAAGTTAACTTTGTCTCATCCTACACGACCATAAAAGGTATGTTGTTCATTGATAATGTTTTTCGTTATTTTTTCTAACTTTCAACTGTACAGACTTGAATTATTTAATTCTGACTTCTGACATCGTTTTTTAGAGTGTAGGAAATGTATTTTTGTAAATGAGTAATGCATGTGAGTGTTTAAACTGAATGTCTAATTAATATTTGTCTGTGAGAATATTTCAAATATGCAGATTAGTTTAATTAATTAATAACTATCAACAGCCATCACATTAGTTAGTCACATATTATTAGTAGAGGATTATGTTCAAGATGCTTAATCAGATATGATAGCATTTGTCATCCTACTTTGAATTCAGACATCTCTGATGTACATGCATGCACATTCTCTGTTTGCAGTTCTCATTAGGAATTTTTAACAAGAATACATTCCTTTCTGTACAAATGAGTTATTCTGCATTAGTCTAGGGATTGTTGGCTCGGCTCTCTTTTATCAGGAAGTTTTGTTGCTAGTTGCTGTCTATGCATCATACCTAATATTATTATCATGATGATGTGTAGCTGTGGGATGTGTAGACATTATAGATACTCTACTTTTCTTATTAATCATTGAAATGGAGATATAGAAAAAAGGTAGTTATATTTCTTGTTTTACAACTTTTGACACAATTAGTATTCAGAAAGATAGAATAGGATTGTTTTTTTCACGCATGGCTTTCTGTCTCCCTCCCTCCTGCTTTTATAATGCTCACTGTCTCATTGTAAACTTGTAATGTGAGTTGTAATTGTGATACCTGAGTTATTGGTCATCTTACAGGATTTTATTGTCAAAGAACAGTGAGCATTAGTGTTGCAGAAAATATTTTACCACTTTTTTATACTCTCAGATCACACTAAACGAAAGTTATCGCTTTCCAACTCGGCTTCGTCAATTATTCAGCAAAGAAATTGACAAATCCTATTCATTAACCACTTTAAATTACTAATGACTGGAATAGCGCCTCTATCTCTCTCACATTTGGGAACATTGCCAGTTGTCACAATTAACAATTGATAAAAATGTGCTACATGCACAATGCACATGCTTACTTTAATTACATTGCGTAGCGTATGTTATAAAAAATAATAATAGTATCATTTTACCAATAATATTATTATGTAGATCCAGAGTTGGCAATGCTCAATTGTTTTTAAATGAAAATTCTGAGTAGCTAAATGTTTATATTGTTTTCTGCAAGCATTTCCTTTTTTAATAGCCAAAGCCATTATGAATTAGTGTGAAACTGAGAATTAGTCAACATTCCTTGTCGGAAGGTATTAAAATTATTATTCACTCACTGCATAGAGATTTCGGTTTTCAAGAACGATGTGTAATAATAGATAGAAATCCGATGAGTCATATTATCGAACTTTGTCTGACAAACCTGGCTTCTTGTTTCGTTGGGATTGATACAGTTAATAATCTCATGATTCTTGCTTGTCTTGTCTACCATTTATTTGTTCGTACTCAATTGCTCGTGGCAAATCTGTGTAGTGAGATTAGATTGACTTATTTTTTTCCTGTTACTATTTACTATTGAAAGATTCAGGATACGTACTTGCATCTTCTCTACCACCTACTAAACTCGACCTAGAGACAGTATCAAACATAACTGGACTTTACTTTCCCATCTATCTCTAAGGTTTACATCATAATAATATTATTCCATACAATCCTATGTCCTTTACAACAGTAAAACTTCATAAAAATGCTTAGAATCTGACATTACATAAAAATAGTAACTTTCTCTACAGATTTTGTTTTATGCAAAACAGAAATTATTTCTTTATCATATTTTATTTTGATTGTGATGGCCAATTGACCACCATATTTATAAATGTCTTAAATGTGGGAAATTGCATTTGTAATAAGAACAGGTTCATGACATGCGGAGTGCCCACGATACTTCATAAATAAATAATGGTTGGTAGTGACGAAATAGAATCTTATTTTCATTGTTGGCTGATTTGGCTGATTTGAAAACTTAAGTTTAGCCTTTAGGGACGTATGTAGGACAAATATAACCTGCATAGTTATGTTTGGCAAGTGAGGAGACGCAGAAAAGCTATTAGTACAGCAAATATGTATAGGTACAGATATAATAATATGTAAAAAGCTTATTGTGTAAATAAATGAGCATTAAGGAGTTAACTAGCTTGTATGAAGCTATGTAAGTAATTTACTACATATTGGTTTGTAGATGCATAAATAAGTACCTACATTTTGTAGATATGAATGTTTATATTCATGATATGCAGATTGTATTAGAGATGAGGAGAGGATGGCTTACTTATTTTTTGCACAAACTCTATGCAATGAGCAATCACATACGTACATCTCTCTGTTGTATATTATTATGCTACTTCTTTCTTGTATAGGGTAGCTCCTTATTATTATGAAAAAGTACTTGAGAGGAGTTGCGCTCGTAAGAAATGATTCGTACTTTACTTTAGCTACTTTCTTGACATGAGTTGACGGGAGAGCCATTAGCATCTATGGTATTTGATATTTATTATGCGATATAGTACTCATATTAAGCATTAGGCAAAAATGTGTGTTGATAGAAGATAGAAGAGTAGATTTAGGAATTCAGTCAGATATTATTATGGGAACTGACAATAAGACATTAGCAATGAACATTTCTTTTTCATGTGGTGTTCCCCCCACATTGTGAGAGTGACTGAAATTCAGCCTAACTCCAATTTCGGAATAGGATTATCATTATCTTTGATAGTGTACCTTATAAAAAAGGATTTTATGAGGCTAAATTCAGTAGGCACCTACTACAAATACACTTTACTACTTCACTCTCATATCCACTTAACTTTTCTTAATAGTCTCTGCACAGGGATTTAGTGTGCTCTTTATGATTATGAGATGTGGATATGTGAAGCAATCGCTTTTTGTTTGCTGCATTGATTCCTTCCCATATTTCAACTGCTCGACAAGATAATCTTCATCTTCAACTCAAAGACATGACATTTTGCAGATGCACACCAAATATTAGACAAGACAGAAAGAACAGCCATTTAATTCAGATGTGTACATTGAGAAAAAAGCTTTCTTTCCTAAAAGGAGTGCACTATAAGTAGCTTAGATTTACTTAGGGTTAGCTCAGTTAGAGGCTTCGATTGACATTTAGCTCCATTTGACAGCTCTTTCATTTTTGGACTGCCTTTCATTCCCTGACTGTGGGATACTTACTTTCATATGTTCAAGGAAAAAATCTTTATGATGATGGGATCTATACTACCATTTGCATAATGCGCACCATAGCATCTCAATGTTTTTATTCTCAGAATGCTTTTCAATGGGATTTGTCGATTGAACAGCAAAATGAAGGTTTATTTTCAAAGATAAGACCTTAACAAATATTATTAGTAGAGTATTACGAGCAAACACTACAAATTAGTATAGAGCGGTAAAAGATATTTAAATTTTAGATCTGTACGGTAGTAGCCATGAAATAATTAATCTCTGACTTTTGGGAAGTTCAGGGAAGTGTCGTAAATACATAATAACATTATTGCTAATCAGACTCAACTAATTTAAGGACACTTGTACATGATAAGATAATGTAATGTGATTAAACTCAAATGCACGCATGTAATAGATATTTAGGCACTCAATAAACATTTCTTCATTTGCATTCAGAATAAATATCTACACTCGTGATGATTACTTTTCTACGATTCGTAGTTCAACCAGGGTCAGCGATTTTCATTGGACTTTTATTTCGTTTTTATTTCATAAGAATTAAGTCAGTAGTTTCATTTATTACCATATAAGACCATCTAAGTTATAACCACAACATTTTTTTTGATATCCTTTGAAAGGGAAATTGTCAGAATGAGTTTACTTTTATTATTACTATACTCGTCTCAGTCCCACTTCAAGAAAATCTATTTAGGAATATATAAAACATTTTACGGAATCTGAAAATAATTTTATATTTCGCAGAGATCGTGAAAAATGGAGAATGAAAATCCATCGCTGAGGATTTTGGAATCATCGCCGACAGTCTCCGAGTCCATAATGACAACGACCACGACCACAGAAGATTTTACAGAGTCAGTTCACCATAGTAGTATACATTATCCAAGAGCAGCAACAATCGTCGCAGCAGGAGCTGCTATCCTTTTCGTCGTTCTGGGAGTTGTTGGTAAGAATTCATTCAAGCTTTTTCTTGCAATGCAATAGAAAACTTCTGTTTTTGAACTGAGCAGAAGTAGATAATTATGTCCTGGTTGGAAATTATTGTAGTAATGCAGTTCAATCAGTGCGCAGTGTAGGCAGAGAAAAGTAATCTGAACATATTTGCGCTTACAAATGAAGCTCTTAAAGAAAAGTTGATCTTTGATGTTGTTGCGATAGATGTGAGATTACTTTGTTTGGCAATGACATGACAAGTCAACTTGAAATAATTAATATCTCAGACGTTCACACATCTGTAATAGGAGTAAATGAGACTTTTCATGCCTTTAAAAGGGACAACGCTCAACATGAAAATCTTTACCGTACCTTGTAGTTCTAGTGAGAAGTATAATAAAGTACGAGCATATGAAATTGGTGAAGAAAGCTTCCGCCTATAGGTATGGGGGTGTTATATGATGAGTAAATCATATCATATCTGTGCAATAATGTCTTTAATGTAACAGCATTATGATTATTACATAGATATGGGGGCAAAACATTTATTCCCCATTAGGTTTTCAAAATCTTTGTAAAAGAATCAAGGGAAATTGTCCTTTCAACGAAAATAATAATGGTCAGGATGGATGGATTAGTGCAAAATGATAAAAGCCTTATTTATATGTACATACGTAGAAAACTTCCTAGCAGTTCTTAGGAATAAAAACTTGATTACTAGTATCAAAAAATGCAAATGTATTCACACATCCATAAGATATCTGTAATAAATGATTTGATTGATTTTTTTGTCATTTACAGGTAATTTAATCACAATCTTGGCTCTGTGGCGAAGTCGTAAGCTAAGAATCCACGCGACAACTTGGTTTGTTCTCAGTTTGTGTTTCTCCGACTTTCTTTTCTGTACAATAAATCTGCCCCTCACAGCATCCAGATATATTCACGAGGCGTGGGTCTTTAATGAGACCTTGTGCAAAATATTTCCATTCTTCTTCTACGCCAATTTTGGAGCGTCACTCCTTAATATCAAACTGATTGCCATTAACAGGTTAGAAAATTGTTTCATGAACTATAATTACTGGCAATTGAAGCTGAACTAAATATAAAGCTTTTGAATTATGGTTGGTATACATATATGCATGCATGCGGGTGTATAATTTTTCAGCATAAACTGTTGATTAATGACAACTTGATGAGGAAAATTACATGTTTTTATTATTACAGATACGTGCTAATTTCCCACTACTCCTTGTACGAAAAGATTTACAAATGCCGAAATATTGTGGCAATGATTGCGTTCGTATGGACATTCAGCTTTTCCTTGATGATCCCACCAATGCTTGAGTTGTGGGGACGATTTGGACTCGACGAGGAATCCTTTTCATGCACAATTATGAAAAAAGATGGAAAATCACCAAAAAAGTTTCTGTTTGTTTTCGGAATTCTGATTCCCTGTCTCACCATTGTCTATTGCTACACCTGCATCCTATTCAAAGTGAGACGTAGCAGACGAAACCTCAATTCTCATGGGTAATGAGTTTAACGATAAAAACTTTATGTCGTCGTGATTAAAACTCTTTGACTTTACGACCCCTTCTATTTGCCACAACAGCCTTTCAGTCCCAGAAATCGGAGCAGAGAAAGAAAAGCAAGTTGCTGTTCAAACACCAACGACACCCGCCCAAAGACGAGATGACATGAGATTAACGAAAATGATGCTATTGATTTTCTGTTGTTTTCTCATTTGCTTCCTTCCTCTTATGATTTGCAATGTTATTGATGATGAGGTAAGTGTAGAATTTAATTTTCTGTTTTCCAATTTTCTGTATTAAAATGAGAAAATGAAATTAATCGGTTAAAATTTTAGGTCAATCATCCGGCTCTCCATGTCGTGGCTTCTATCATGGCTTGGGCTTCTGCCGTCATCAATCCGTTCATTTATGCAGTGACGAACCGTCAATATCGACAGGCGTTTGGGGAGTTACTATTTTGCCAAGCAAAGGTGGATCATCATACTCGCAGTCAAATTCACACTACATCACGATCTGGTTCGGGCAAGACTTTTCTTACAGAAATGGTTCAGGTCAACGCTGACGCTGATGGTGAAAATTCTTTAATATAGTAAATCTAACTTTAATCCGAATGATAATTAGGGGCTAGCCAAACGTGCCAAAAACCAAAGTGTATCTCAAACGTGTGTTCCTCTCATCACGACGGTGACATTGAAAATACTTCTAATCCTCTTGACGTGAGCTGATTCTCTTCAATTTCGCAAGACTACTGGTAGCTGTTAGGACTTCACCAAAATCTGGTTTTCTTTCGTGTGCGTGTTCTTGGAATGGAGAAAACGATCCACCGATTTTTTAACCATAACTAAAAAATGTTAGTCTACGTAATTTTCATTACTTTTATTATTTCTAATATACCAAACTCTAAGTCTATATATTAATGCATGGCATGAAGGAGAGATCCTGGAGAAATGTTTGTAATTTAATTTTGATTGCTTCTCCAGGTTGCATTTACACTTAACTTTTAGAACTTAGGATACTTACTTATAGGAAACAGCCGATAGAAACTACCTACAAATAAAGGAAACCTACATTCATCGCAAGTTATTTATGTACATAAATATTATGATATATACCTACCTATATACTAAATAGATGTTTACTCAAAATGTAATGAAGTTACTAGAATTGTGTAAGCAATGTTAAATGTACTGTTTTTATTTAAACCCAAGTGATTTTATTACGAATGCAATAAAATGTCTCAAAAAAGTTGTAAACTAATATATAAAGCCGATGTTTCATCAATTGTACCATTTTCGTCTATTATAGTCCAAGTTGTGCACATTTTCCATCGTCGCAATTCTAGAATTAATATTTGCAAAATTAGTTTACTATTGATTGAGTGCAATAATGTATGATTATTCAAAATCATTAACAAAAACGCACCCCTTTATTGCCACATGGACTGTAGTCTTCAGGACGTCGATTTAAAGTCACAACGTAAATGGACCCAGAATTATTATCGGCAGGATAGCGACACACCAAGTTTGAGCATAAATCGTCAGCAGATTTTGTTGGATCGACGTAAGCAGATGATTTTCCAGTTGCTTTTTGACATTGAACTGTCATATCTAAAGATTTATTATGTAATTGTAACAGTTATTTGTTCTGAAAACATTTACTCTTGTTTATTTTTGGCTTTTCTCTTTGGTTTAAGTAAACTTACTTGCAGGGACGACTATCACAGGCTGGTCGCATTTGTTATCGATACATCTCTAAAAATAATAAAGTGATATCTAGTGAACCACTGTTTTGTAAAGATTTATCAACGTCTAGTGTGAAATACTATTAAATTGTCTACATACAGAGAATAAAAGAACACTTCTCAACAAATAAATAACAAGACAGAAGGAATAATCTGCTTTTAGCTAGATAAATATTAAATACATATTAAAATATTATATACTTACACCCTTAAATCCACAAGGTGAGTGATCAATTGCTGGACGATTCAGGGCCTTAGTTGTTGAGTTGGAATAGCGACAAACCAAATTTTGACAGAGACTTGACGCTGTTTTAGATGAGTCGAAATTAGCATTTGGATCATTCAAGGATGTTCTGCACTGTGTGGTCATATCTGTCAAACGAGAGATTTAAGTTATTTCAACTGTACGATAAAAACGAGCCATTATAGTACATTTTAATTGAATTGATTTAGTACTTGGTTGAATAACACAGTCTCCGTCGACGCAGCTCTGAAATGAACAGGGAAAATTAGCCTGTGGTCTTTAGAATTTTGTTTAAAGACACATTTTGTGTTTATCTACGATAACACTAAAATATCGATACATTTAAGCATGAATCTTACCCCACTGATTCCACAATAGGAATAATCTGCTGGCATTCTATTTGCTGTCACAGACCATATTGTACCTGGATTAGTATCGTCAGGATATTTGCATGCTAGATTCTTGCACAAATCTGATGGAGCTTTGGAGGTGTCTACGTAAGCTTTGGGTCTTTTCAAGGAAAGTTGACATTGGGTCGTCATATTCATAAAATCCCCAGGATTCAATTTATTTGCGGTCCAAGGAGTTGTGCTTTGAGAACTCTTCGTACAACTTGCAGCTGGTGTGCTAAAAAATGAAATGGCAATGATTAAGTAATTTTCAGACAAAAATTAAAAATTAAAGAAATGGTATTAGTTTGCGTAGGTACTCTAGAAAATTCTTCATTTGTGTTTTGCTGCAAGAAGAAAAATAAAATTTGGTTTTCGTTCCATAGCCTTCGTAGCTCATGATGTATCCTTCAGACCAGGCACAGGATGATGTGTCATAAGCAGCATTCGTAGATTTTTCTCCATCATGAGGACTTCCTAAGTTGTGAGCTAGTTCATGAGCTACCGTATTCAATCCCCCGTAATAACCTCCAGCGTCGGCACACACGGAAGTTCCAAGGTTCTTTTTACCGGCAGTGTCAACCCAGCAAGCTGCCCGCAGGTAGGCCAGTCCTGCAACTCCATCTTCATAAGCCCCTTGACTGTTTTTACTTTGAAGATGTACTCCAGTAAAAACAGCAGCCAAATCATGCTTTGCCAATGCACTTGAGTTAAATGCCCAAAGTGCAAAACTGTCTAGCATTTTATTTATGTCATATGCATCTCCTCCTGGGATTGCACTGCTGGTGATAAATGGTTGTCCAGCTGTAGACTAAAGAAATAAAGTACACATTTTTAAACATACTGTTGTAAAAATATCAATGAAAGCTAGAAATTCATTTCATGAACTGAAATAAACTTACGGAGATAGCAGTAAGTCCGGATACAACGAAAGAAACTTTTGGATCACCCACATTAGCATAACGATTATTAACGGAACGCATGAAAAGACTTAAATAATTCATAATTGCAGTGTTATTTCCTTTAAATGTTTGATAGTTAGCGTAATCAAATACAATTGCTAATTCGGGCTGAGCTGTTGTCACTGCTCGAGTTGATGGAGTAAAAGCATTTGTGTTTGGGTTCTGCGGGTTCTGAGACAAATTCCTGTGAAGATCAACTGCAATAAAAACAAAACAGAAGAGAATATTTCAATTATTATCTAAATCTACATCCACTATGATTATCAATGATTTATATATAAATAAATTGGAACACCTACTTGCGTCATTGAATCTGCTGGATATCACAGGCTGCTCTGAAATAAGTACAAAAAATGAATTCGGACTTTCTAAATCTTATTTTATTATATCTATAACTGCAATCAATTATATTAGAATTTACTATATAAATCTGAATTATGTATAATTTTTGATCCCTGGATAAACATTCTTACTTGGATTGGTCGGAAGTGGTGGCACTGACGTATTTCTGTGAAGATCAACTGTGCATCAAAAGCAGAAGTATTTTATGCTTTACACTTTTTTAAAATATTATTGATTACATTCACTTCACAATTTGGAAAGCTCAGAATTAGAAAGCAAATAATGCGATTTAGTATGCACTAAGTTTAAAAGTCTCACCATAGTCAGAAGCTCTCTTGCTGGACTCTGGGAGCCTAGTCGCAAAATGATTGCCATTTTCATCATGATGAATCAACAATCCGTTAATTAATCCACTCTGTGAAACAAAATAATACAAGTTTGGCAAATCGTTGAAAGAAAACCATTGCGAGTACACAACATTGTTGTAATAAACATGTCAAGATTTAATTTTGGCATAAAACGTCAATTTAAAGAATTTTGCTATTTTCTAATATTATTTTCATTTTACGATTCTTGGTTCATCATTATCATCTAAATGAATTCGAACTGCGGCAAGGGCTTCAGGGTCAACGTAAACGTTTCTTTCTGCCTGGGCAATTTCCTTTTTTGTTGGGGTTTTGTCGACGAATAAATTGTTGCCATCTTCATCAGTTTCGATAACTGTCAATTTAAAATCGGGAGAAAATACCGAAGATTCTGAAAATGTTCCAAAATCATTAAAGCGATATTAGATATCAAACATGATGGTACTTTAATTTCCTTTCAATTTTCAAGAAGTTACCTGGGGCCTTCAATTGCAGATTGTGCACTTGGTCGAAAACCTTTACTTCGGCATGATAATTTCCGAATATTGAGCGGTCTTGCCGATAGATTTTTACATGAGCAGGATCTGAAGATGGTTTCCCAAACCCTAAATGTAAAGCAGAAAATATTACTGCTAAATGGATAAATTTTTTAAACATGATGACAATGTAATAGAATGCAGGATACTAAAAAATACCTAGGAGGATAGTCGAAATTTATATGCAATTTCATCCATTATTATAAGGAAACTAATATTTATTTCCCCAGTTCATTTCTCACCAAATCCAGAGCTATTAATCATTTTTTGATTAGCAAAATGGCATTCATCACAATTACATCTGTTAGCAGCATGTTCGATTTTATATAAAAGCAATATTATTTGTACGTAGTGTGACCTCATAAATAACTTTTAGTAAAACTCTGGATACAAAATAGGTAGACTATACTATATAGATGTTTGGACTTTGGAAACGATAATAAACTTATTGCAGTTGAAATCAAAATCATTGTGCAAAAATATGTTTCTGTGAGCGTTTATTGCTACCGATATGTGAGATGTTGTGGTTAAGCTAATTACAGTACAGCAAAACGCTTAAAAACTTTGCAAATTTTTTATTGGTACAGACTACAGACGCAATACGGCACAATATTTATTATAAAATTACTTGCCCCGGCTCAACACTGTTACAATAATACTTACTTTCAAATTCCATTATATCCATATTGACACGACACGTCCATTAGCACAATGTCGCCAGCATCAGCATTACCATTCTATACATTTGTGAACATGTAAAACTATTTGTCATAAAATGAAACACGATGATCACATCACATCATGGAATTATAAAATGTGAATGTGGTCGCGTCGTCGTATTATGGTTCAAGAAAACTTTTATGTTATTTTTACACAAATCATATAATATACGAAATACCACAATGGCATAAATTATTAATTCCTTCGATATACTTTTAATAATAAGTATGTATTCTAGATAGATCGTTATTTGCTTTACGTTTTTAGTTTTTCACTCATGAAAAAGATCTGTGATAAAAGCCATTGTGATGACAATTTTATTAGTAAATTACCATAGGGGGGCAAAATACATAAGTAGTAAAATATTCTGAAAATACTTTGCTCAGATTACCAAAATGCTAGCGTCAAAATACAACATACATTCCCTGATTTTTTCAAAGTATACAATTTATTGGCTCATATCATAATATGGCTAAATAAAAAGGATTTGCATGCGTCCAACCAGACGTAGACCCATGATTTAGTGGTTTTATGATGAGAAAAAAGTACTTTGCATATTGTTTATGCATAGACGTTGCGAAAAATACAATATATTTTTCCTTTATCGTCAAAGTTGTAAATAATTACTAAATACAAAAGGATTTCAAACACATATTTTGTTCATCAATAATTTTGATATGAACAAACAAAGAATACAATTTTCTGTCCATTATTTTCATATTTAATGTTCTTCAAAAATACATTTCCATAATAAAATATTTTTCGAGAGTCTAGGTAGGTCTTTCAGATTTTGGAGTAACTCGCTAACTTAAGGCTGGCTAGCCTGTCTGGAATGAGATTTTCGGAAATAATCCTTGGCTGTGTGG
>JABASI010002141.1:0-20848 GCA_019776505.1 Tomocerus nigrus
GCTTCAGCTTCTCACTCACAACTTTTCCCATTTCCTATTTAATGAGTCCCACAACACATCTCCATCGACCCTGAAGAAAAAACTTGCATTGCTTTCACTGTGAACGTAGCTTTCTCTTCCCTCTCCTCTCCTCTCCGCTCCTATTAACTATGTAGACACTGCGAAGAGCAACTTTTGCTTTTCTTTCTTTGGCCTCGCTGCTAAAATGTCGCCACCACCCATCCACCCACCTTGAATCTCCTGCTTCATTTTCTCCTTTCCTCCCTCCTAAATCTCTCCCATTCTCTTCCTTCTAATAATAGCCACTCTACAAAGTACAAACGAGCAGGTGGATGCTGCATTCGCCTCAATTGAATTCATAACAGTCGACATCAAACTAATAGGGCATTCCCGAATCTCTGCTTAACATTTCTTAAATGCTATTGCCTGCTATTTTACTTATGAAAGTATTAGCTCCCTAATACTAAAACGCATTTTCAGTCCACATAGATTTAAAATTGTGCTTAACTGCCCGAGATATGACGCCATTCAGGATCTGAAAAAGTTTCCTTATGTCCACAAGAAATTGCCGTCCATTTATTACTTACAAGGGAAGCTCAATGCGGTTGGTCATACCTTGCAGTACACTTCAAAGTTCAACGTATATAACGTATCTTCAAATCAAACAAGTAGATGAAGATGAATATAATAAATAGTAATAATAATTTATACCTACTCTTAGTAAAACTAAAATAAAGTCCAATGACTTAGCCTTCGGCAAGTATCTTGGTTGTGATTCGATGGAACAAAAGTTGCAAATTTAACTCGAATTGATAATCTAATTATTTAGTTGATTGCGTATTATTTATTTACTATTTTAAAATGATGAATGGCCTCAAACCTAAAAATATAAAACCTGTTTGCTAAATTAATTTTCGATTTGCCAAGGTAAAGCAAGTATAAATGTCAAAGAGGTGTGGAGTTGAAGTTCCCTAGTCAATACTTCTTTTGGTTTTATGTATACATATTCACGCATACCTATATAGGAGTTTATTTGATGCAGTAATGTAGGCGTATGTGAGCTTAGTAGATTGTTCAGTGCACAAGAGAAACATTTTGCTCATTTATTTGAAAGTCAGCACGTTTTGCCATTAAGTAACAGTAAAAGTCAGAGTGTGCGACAATTTAAGGCTATAGGATACAATTTTCCAACACTAAACTGAACGGAACAAATTGGATTGATGCTGATCGTTCCATTCTTATGGTCATGATTTTGAATTTGAGTTTACTAGGTATCCCAGCCAGATGGGTTGCTTGAGCATGGCTTTGGCATTACATCGTCAGCAGAAGACAGTAGAAATAGTAAAATCAACAACTGAATTGACTCTTTTACCTTTTGTACTTAAATGGCCACCCTAAAAAGTTAGCTAGAAGTCCATTTGCTCCCCTTACGTCCCAATCAAACTACTTGCACGTCATGAAAATGTGGAAGGACAAGAACTGACACTATCAATGATCTTATTAAGTATATATCTGATGGTATTTATATAGCTAGATATATTTATAGTATTATAAAGGTCATGGTATAGTGATTGTAGTTAGAACGTGTGTGTGCTATCAGTAAAATTGTTTTCTTCCTTGTGAGAAATGTAGAATTTACGAGAATACGTTGAGAACGATTGTTCTCTCAAGGTTCTCGCAGTTTTATAGATAAAACTGAGTGGAGATTGGGCATTTAAAAGTTATCTGTGAGATGACCGCTCGTATTTTATTGTAACCAAGTCGCATCAGATTGTATTAAGATAAGGAGTGTTCAGGATGTCTCCGCACATAAATAAATTCCCCGATTTCCTTCTCCCTAATACGCCTATAGCTTTCATTTGTTAGAAAGGAACTGCGCTAAGAAGAGAAAGTATTACTACAGGAGTTGTCTGTGTATAAGTATTTACTTACTTGGTTATTGTTAAGGTACCTAAGTACACCTTGCCGTAGTTTCTTGCATTGCGGATGGCTGGAGTTGAGTAACTGTTTACTATCGAAAAGACACGACACGGAGAGACTTCACCACACTTATTCTATTTTACAACTTTGCCCTCGTTTTCTTTTACTTTATTTTTACTGCTGTGACTTTCTTTTTATTCTTAGATATTTGTATGCATATGCATGATCTTTCCCCTCATTTTTCTCTGAACTTTGTCCATATTGGAGAATTTGAGAGGAGCTTTGAGTGCACGGATGTGATGTGGCACAATGTGGTCTCAGAAATTGACTCTACTTGCTATCAACAGCCATTTCACGTACAAAATCCTCTTCACTAACATAAACTTAGCAAATTTTTAAGCTATTCACATAACTTTTGCATTTTCCTGACAAAATGACTGTAATAACGCAGTCTAAGAAGATATACATGCACATGCCTGCTATAATGAAGGGGTTCAGCTCTATTTTATGTATTTAATATTGAAAGGACACACCCACTCATACATGTACATCTACTGCTGACTGACTAGTTTTATTATAATAATTATGCATGCATTGTAGATTCTAGGGCTGTAATATATTTACAAGCTATAATAACACTGTAACATTTTCTTTTACTATAAGGATTAGCAGAAGAGGAAGAATCATTCCAGGAAACTACACACTATAAGATTCCTATGAAGTTTACTTTAGTTTTGGTAGTTACTATTTTACAGTTGGGCTGTGCTGGTGTCCGCGCTTTTCCAGCTTCACTTTTACTACTCCATACTTCAATAATACTACATACATTCTTCTTAGCTATAGACACAAATGTCTAAAAGCAACTCTTGTATAAAACTCATACTTCCTATATTCCTAGCAATATGCACTGTAAAACAATTTCCTTGGACCTCAGCTTGAGTCCTTCCGTCCTTCCTTTGCTAGAGAACAGATGCCTATGTATATGATACTCACTGTATGTGTGTATAGTCAGTTTATATACAGAGTGGGTCTTAAACTAGCATTACGTAACCCAGCCTAATGTATGTAAGTAAACTGAGAGCTGAAGTCAGAGTGTGCAGTGAGGAAGGAGAGTCGTAAGAGTTTCACTTGTAGACGACGAACCATGTGCAGAAATTCAAGTCTGACTTGTCGCAATAATTCTTTCGTCGTCTCGTACATTTATTTCTAAGCCGTATTTTACAACTTGCGTCAGACTACAGGAGAAAATGTCTTGAGAAACTCTCCATTTCAACTCTGGCTTCCTGAATGACTGTTACCTAAATGTTGCATTGCATGTAAGACACAAACGTGAAATCCATACTTGGCTAAATGCAAATTGCAAGGTGGCGCAATCCTGGAGGAGCTTCTTTTTCTACATCTGCTACGACTACCATACTCTTGTGTCTTGTAATAATTATTATATACTCCACAAGATCTACTTGCATTTTGCACTATATTTAGATTAATATTCCACTGCTCTCTACACTAAAATCATACACATTTTTTCTCAAGGAAATTGGATAATTTTCCCCTGGAATAGTAACCTATTTAGTGTCTGTAGTCTGTACTATAAACTTCCAAGGCTCGTGGACTCTGTTATCATGGGGAAGTGGTAGAAGGTAAGGTCAGTCAGAGAGTTTGGAAGTTAAAATTTAAAATTTCACATTTTTCCTACTGGCAACAGAGACGACGGTTTTGTCGCCAGTCTGTATACATTGCACGTTAATACAGAATACACAAAATAGGTATTTATATTTTAATTTCTAAACTCTCTGACGAGCTTACCTTCTACCACTTCCCCATGATAAGAGTCCAAGAGCCTTGATAAACTTGTATGGAAAATTATAATTTTTGACTACAATACTACATAGTCAAATGCAAGACTAGTCATAGCTAATTATCATTTATTTATTTTTGCTAACAAGTTTTTTAACAACCTGTAGAACAGCCATTGACATTGATAGTACTATAGTGTAACTAACAGGAGGAATCAAAACCTATTTATTGATAGAAGGGATTATTTTCACTGTAATATTTTCAATATTCGCAATTTATGTCACACTAGCAATTAAATAAATTAAATATAATCAAATCAAAATTAATGCAGGATAACAATTTTTGACTGCTTGTTAGTAGCAAAATTCTGAAAGATTCATGAAATCTTACTAAAAAGTTATTCCTAATGTTGACCATTATGAAGTAGGTATTTGGTAATAATATTATAATGTAACGATCGTTTTTCTCGATTTGTAAACTACAGCATGCTTAATGTTGCACAAGATCACCAACGCATGTAACGCAAATGCATGCACATGGTGAAATACGTCCATAAATTAATTTCTTCGAAGGGATCGCTGTAGCAAGGTATGTAAGATTATGGTGAAAGTGTATTTTGGCAATTTCTGTGTAGTCTTTTGGTGTCGTGCCATAATTTCCAAGTTTCCAACTGTAGCGAGCGAGTGCATTTGCGTCTCCTTCAGACCAAGTTGTTCACGCAACGAATTTTAATGATTAGAGAAACTGAGGGAGAGGAATTTTATGCTGGCGACAAGGGCATATCTTTGTAGTGAGAAGGAGGCAGGGTATTCGTTAGCCCTTCGTCTTAGCCATTTTGGATGCTATATACAATAAAGTAAATAGAAGATGGGAGGGAAGGAGTGTAATGGGCACATCTAGTTGTAGCTATGAGTTTAAACACAGTTTGGCGAGACTCGGGGCGTCGCATTTCACTAAAATATACAAGCGTAACTGCAGAATGCAATTTGTGATAGAGTGTTCGTTGCTCAAGTCGACTTTTCATTTTCCATACTATCAGACGATCCTCTCATTATTTTAACACTCGCTCTTCCTCCTTAGGTCACATTGAAATTCGCACGCAGACAGTGGATTTGCATACGTCCTTCTATTTGTTATGGGTATGTAGCCGGATACAGTGCACCATCCTCCTTGAATCCCCCATATAAAATGCTAATAATGTAGATAGGAAGTGTTTGAATGTTGCCACTACGTGCACTCCATCGCTCTGTGAATGAACTCATAATGCTGTAACATGTGGGCAATCGTAGGTAGTAACCCCATCCAGAAATAAGACTAGGGACCTAACTAATGCCCTGTACCTATCTAACGTCCATGTCTTCCCTTACTCTCAATTTCCGTTTTATGAGCCACGATTTTTCTATTACTTGCTCTATCGAGGTAATAGGAAGGTAGAAATGGCACATAGCCTCCCCGTTATCCGCCATATAGCCTATGTGTACTTAGAGCTACACTATTAAATATATTTAGTTAATAATGTTGCATTTAGAGTAGAGCGCAAAAGAAGCCATTGCATATTGCAACCAAGGGCCTTGTAAACATCTACCTTAGCCGGGCTCATGTAGACGTGATAAAATAAACTTACATGTCTATTGAGGAAACGAGAATACAAAGTCGTGAATTATTAGTCAAATATGTCTGTGGGGCTGTGTGATCCACATTTCTGCTGCGGATTTAGACCTGCTTTTTTACTTTCTTCATTTCTGTTTCCATCTTGTATACATTCTATTTTACCCGGGACTATTTAATTACTCGTTGAAACCGATAGTAAATTTATATTTTACAAGGAAAACTAAGTATCTTTTTTACCAAGGGACGCATTTGTTTGATGAGGTTTTTACAATGTGAGTCTATGTAATTATATTTTAGTGCTTTTGCAATGAAGTAATCTTTATTTGTTTCAAATGAAAAATTCCTTTGTCTCGACTACAAAGATTAAAGTTGTATCCAAATGACATTGATTAAATTAAAAATTCATTTGCTCGCATTTGGAATGAGAAGATTGCGAAAGTTTTCATTGATGTGCGGTGCAGTGGAAGTAACTCAAAGTGAATGCACTAAGTCTTTGTGAAAATGAATTCAAGTAAATAACAAGAGAAGAAAGAGTTGGAGTATTTAATTCGCTGATCTGGCAGCCAAAGGCTCCTGAAAGAAAGCAAGAGCTAGCCTAGCTTCTCTCTATATATATTATTTTTCTATGGAGTAGGCAGTTAGAAAAGATAAACGTTTTTAATATAAGTTGACGGAGTGCGGGGATAAGGCAAGTCCTTCAATATAATAATAATACTTGCTAAAAAGAGCTTAGCAAATGATTGATGGACGCATTAAATGAAACCGTGGATTAATTTCATGAGGTTGAACGGTTTTAGAATAGCCTCTAACTTCTCTTGTGTAATAAGCTATTAATTAGACTTGGCGGCTTTCTCTTTCCTTCCTTTCTCCACTGTCTACTAACCGAGTGTTTCCGTCCTCACAAAGAAAACGCTACTTACTCTGTCACGCTATATTATATTATTATAATCGGCTAACAATACTCAGGTCATATATCATAGTCAGAATATGTATTATATATATATATATTATGGTAACTGTACATATATTAAACAAATGCCTACTTCACGTCAGGATGTCCTATAAGTTATGCTAAATGACTTATCTGCCCATGAAATGTGATCATATGATTTTAAAACGTATTAAAGCACTATGATATTCACCAAGTAGGAATATTCACNACAAATGCCTACTTCACGTCAGGATGTCCTATAAGTTATGCTAAATGACTTATCTGCCCATGAAATGTGATCATATGATTTTAAAACGTATTAAAGCACTGTGATATTCACCAAGTAGGAATATTCACAATTTTATGGCACATTTTATGCACATTTTGATTTTGAGAGAAAATATTGTAGAAAATACGAACATCCATGTATAATTGCTTTAAATTTTGACTTTTGGGCCTGAAAATGTTAATCCTGTGCTTGAAAGCTTGCTAATTGTGTTTATTGCATACGTTTGGTGTATTTAAATTGATGTGAAAATGTTTTTGTAGGTAATAGAAGATTGGAAGTATGTGGCGATGGTGTTGGATAGATTATTCTTGTGGATTTTCACACTGGCTTGCATCCTGGGAACCTGTGGCATTATATTTCAAGCCCCGTCACTTTACGACACACGAACACCAATTGATCAAGAGCTCTCTGAAATCCTTTATCAAAAAACAACAGCATCCGGAGATTGGCTCCCAGATAAAAAACGTTGCTGTTGTAAACTAATTGCTATTTATATTTGGAATTCCGAAAGCAAATGTTATTCTTCCTTTGTTCTATGAAAGTATGAGGATTGATTTACCACCAAGATTTTACTTCTCACAATTGAATTGTTTCTTGTATTGTATAGCATGTTCGTTATTAATGACTCCCCGTACAATGTAATACTCAGTATGAGAATTAATAGAGAGCGAGAGAAAGTAAAATGATTCTATACTAAAATAAATTGTTAAGTACTACGATAGAAATATCTTATTCTACGTGCATAACTCACTCTTTGTATACCTGTAAGCAATATATCTACAAGAGTTGACAAATAGAATCAAGTCATCCTTCAATTGATCCTTAAATATATCTCATACCTAGTGTAATTGTAAGTGCTCGTTACTGCTATTATGTTTGGACAATTATATTTGGAGTTCTGGCGATGAGACTTCAAGACCAAGTTTTTCAGCATAATTGATCATCTAATGGTAATACGGCTATCTTTTTCAAATAAAAAATCGAGTTAAAAATAAAGGCTATAATCACCAGAATAAGTGTCTACTAAATGCTACGTGAGTATTTACTATACTTCCCTATACATCTCCTTATAAATCATTTTTTGAATACAAACCCTTTCAAGAACTGTGCGTGGAGAGTCAACTGTAACTAATAGCTTTATAATGTCGTCTGATGCGTGCATTTAGACAATATGTACTACTCAAAGCAAATAATACCGTGTAAATGTCTTACTAGATGTATGAGTGAAGGAAACCTATAAAATAAATCTTGGTTTATTTAACAACATCTTCACACTGATCGTATAAATTCCGGCAATTGCAAGTTATTTCCTTACATCATATAGCATCCTTATTTCAATTTAGCTATGCGCGTGACAGTCTGTTAATTGAAGCTTTTTCTTTCCTTCTCATCTAATTACCCTTTACAGATTCATAAATTCAGCAGACTAATTTTTAATCGCATTTATATCGAATATCAAAACAAAAAGATAGATTACTATGTATAACTATAACTGTAGGACATAAGACACAAATTTATTTCATTTAAGTTCAAAATAGTAGGTAACTAATAATTTGAATCAGTGTAAACTTGCAAAATGTTGAACAATAGAATTCTTAATACCTTGTATCAATACCGTATATCTAGTACAGAAGAAAATTAGAAGAACAAAAGTTATGACATGGATTAATGATAAGGAATCTATTGTCCAATTGTTCACGGTGAGATACCAGGATTAGGATCAACATAAAATCTGCCGTTTCCCGAAATGCCACAACTCGTCTGTACTAAACTGAAGTCATTGTGATTGTGACCTACATATCCATTGCCTTAAATTATTTCAGCAAACCTTTCTGTACCAATCAATAATAGTGTTTGGTAATTCTTTTCAATTTAGGATTGTTTTTCGGTTCCCATTACTATTTATTATGATATAATAATGAAGAAATCCAAACTTCCATAGTATTAACGCTACTTATACTCTGTCACATTAGATTTATTGATTTATGATTTATTATTTTATTTAGATTTATGTCACATTGGTTTTGTCTTATACTAATGTTTCCTTCAGTTTCAACCATGAATTTCAACAGACTAGCACACCAATATTCCTAAATGATGTCCATCAAAAATATTACTAATATTAATTGCCTTAGGTATAGGTTTCATTGTTCCAAAGAACAGATTTTAAATACTTGTTACCAATGAATGGTTTCAAGTATGAAGTCAAATGGTCATGATTTTGAAAGGGTAGAAAGTACAAAGCTGTTGCATCTTGATAGGTGTTTATCTCTCTAAGATAATAATATTTTGTGCATGAAAACTGCAGTTGAGGTAGTAGTAAGTATAGAGAATTAGAAGATTAGGTTGTTTGCTTAGCTACTTACGTCGAATAGTCACACCTAACAAAGAGTCTATTCATTGTAGAGCTGCAAGTAAATATGCAAAGTTGAGGGAGGGAAGCGGATGAAGTCCGCAGGGGCTACGAAAGTGTAAATCAGTTCTTTTCTCTTCTGGTTTCGTCTGATTTGATTTTAAAGGGAGAAAATAGCAACAGCGTCGTTAGATTAATTCAGAAAACCCGCACGGCACTTTATCCAGTGAAAGCGAAGGAACAAAGTAGCGAGGAGCCGAGGATGAGAGACCAGACCACCATCTCTCTCTTGGGATTAGCTATTGTTAGTAAATTGAGCAATTCTCGGAAATTCTTGTCATTATCACTGCAATAACGATGTCCTATTTGTCAAAGTTGGGATGCTCTATGTTCTTGTATTGTACGCTGCTCAAATGTGCCTCTTTCAGCTTTTACATTCGGCACAACTCTTCGTCCCTCACAGATAAAGCACAAGACAAGATAAATATTTACTTTGGACGCTCATCTCTCCCTCTTTCATAAAGCCATCATCATCCTTTTCTCTTTTTTCTTTCTTCTCTTTCTCCATTATCATATCCAGAAGACTCTATTTATGTATCATCTCACTCTCACTTGCCCTACACATGCACTCCCAATTTATTATGCTAAAAATCCCTCAAGTTTATTCAACATTGTAGTATATAGCCACAATTATTTTTATATCCTAGTGCAATAGGTCCACTAAGACTGGCATTGCAATAATGTGAAGCTGAATAAAAATAGACTCTAAATCAAGACGAATGAATACAATGAGTCTTATGACAGTAATAATATGTACACCATTTTATTGCTTGGATTTAGAATCTTATCAGCTATTACCCCATCATTCAAACATTGCATCCAATCATACTTGAACAGATTCCTACTTCTTCACTGCGTTTTTAGTCTTTAAACAGAAAATTACTACCAAACTCGAGTCGAAGTTAATTGTTGTCCATAGAATTCTACCAATTTTTGATCATGTGAATTATATCATTCAATATGCAACCTTTCCACCTACTCCTACATTAATGGTACGCTTTCATTTGAATTTTTGGTTTAGAATGTAGTCGGCGTCATAAATATTATTGGTTTAGTTGTAAGAATCGTTTTAGAAAATAACTGTGGCCAAAAACTAATATTTTGTTGGTTGTAGAAGAAAAGTAGGTCATATTTTATAAAGAAGCGCACTGACAAGAATGTATTTCATACATAATGCAACGTGAATTCATGGAAGCATGGAACACGCCATATCTTTTGTTGAAATCAAAGCTGAGCATTATGTACTTACTGGCAAACCATCTATCTACACATAGCTTCAGCATATCTATATTTACTTAGGATTCACCTAAAGGAAAATTCGCGTTCAGTTATATTTCTGGTGTGGCTTGTGGCTATTGCTGTATTCTTTTAATATGTCTTTAGCAGAAAGAATGAGACGACGAGGATAATAGGAGCTTTTATTCGGAGAATGCTTTTGAAGTAAATATGCAAGGAGAATGTAGGGAAATAAAAGGGGAATGCAAATGTAAATAATTATAAGACTGGAAGACATGTTTTATTAGAAAGTAGTGATTTTACTCATTTTTGATACAATGAGATTGAGCAGGTGGTCATGGACATTCACTGGATTCAACTGAATTTCAGTAATGACATTGCAGAGTGATGTTCATTTTCACTTGTAGTTTTTTTAGTGTTTTTAACTACTCGCAAGATATTTGGATGTTTGTGTAATGTAGACAGTAGAGCAGATTAGGTTTTCCTGTATGTTACTTTTCATTTTGTGTATAATATGTATGTATGTACAAAGCTATTCTCTAGTAGTAATTACTGGCTTAGTTCTTTATTTACACATGTATTACTCATCATCATCAGCTTATCATTAGGATATTTATTTTACACATCACACTTAGTAATTAAGTTATAGTACTTAATTATTATACATGTTTAGTAAGCAGTACGGTTATGGTTACATTATCTTCTATGTAGTACTTCCAGTTAATTATCTTAGCACTGTATATCTCCCTGGAATAATGAATAGATTACGTACAAGTAGTTGAAATTAATTAACACCCTTAAGAAACACTAATTATGGTAATAAATTGACCAGTAGTACCCTTTAGTTATCCTTTACGAATGTTTTAACAGCTATTTAGGCAGTACCATAATATTAACCAACCACAAAGATAATTAATATTCATCATATATCTATCTGTAACATTTTGTATACTTATATGTTATTTATTTTGGCTACTACTTATGTATATATTTATATATCTAGTTAGTATAATAGACATAACTTTCATTATACAGCAATGAATTGTTAGTAGGTCTGAACAGTTAGCTCTTGAGTATACTGATAATTCATTATTCACAAGCTTGGCATATGAAGGTAGTTGAAACTCGTATCCGAACTGCATCTACTCTGTGAAAAGCTACAGAAATGAGAAATCATAGCAAAATTTGAGTGTAGTACATTATTACATCCCTCATCTTCTTCTGAACTGCATTGCACTTCCTTTGAGATTTGACGAGTCAAACTCCTAAGTGCTAAAATTATTTGTTTTGGCACAAATGAATCACATGAAACACTTCAAGGAGTCATATCTAGTAAATATTTTGTGTTATTAACTGCTATCTCTCTAGACACGTATACAAATCCTTTATAAGACTACACCTCATAATAATTACAATCATAATTAACTATAGGTTATCATCATGTATTCTTAATGGGCATTCACATGGCACTGTCTAGCAGACGAATTCTACCTCTAATAATAACTAACTAGTTATATGTCCTTAAAACACTGATAAAGTCTTACAATATTTAACTTTATAGAATATTTATTTACCCCTGTTGAACTGTGTAATCTTTTTCCTAATTTAGTAGGTAATAAATTATGGCAGCTGTTGACTTTCTTCTGCTTAATCAGCACAATAGTATAGTGTAGTGCACATTAAAAGTGTACAACTTCCTATATACTCCTACTACAACTCTTAATACTGTTCAAAATTAATCTGCTCTAAAATTTCATATGTATTAGTATAAAGAAACTTTTTCCTTGCCTAATTATGAAAAACTAATTAATTCCTTAATTATAGCTCTATACATAGCACTTCATCTCCTATCTCCAAAAAATGCACGGCTATATCTAAACAAAATTCAGTTTGCTATTATTCCTCTTCTTCATCATTCTACCAAAAATTAGTGAAGCTAATGCAAATCTATTTTAAATTCTTGTCCAAATTCTATTCAATTAAATAGTTAGTGTGTCTGTTATAGTTTAGTCAACGATTGTCTCACACGATTGATCAATAAATTTTTATTGATTGATAGTATAGTAGTACTTAATTATTTAATACATACATTAATTCACTTATAGCCTATTTATCTTAGATTATTATTATGGAAGCAGTTTTACACAGGTAATAGGCTGGGAAACTAATGCCAACTTAATTGCAGCAGTAGCCACTATAGCCATTGCTAAATCCTATTACATAATCTCCCTAAAACTATATCTAAATTAAAGTTACCTAAAATTCTAATACACTTAACATGTGAATACGAGTATAAAGGTCGATGATAGTCCGAGTTGAATTTTTGCGAATTCAATATGATTAACATTGTCACATATTACGAGTGCAACATACAAACAGGAATTATGAATCAAAGCTTTTCGTTTTTCACACTAAAAGTTTTCTAAGGATAATTAATAGAGAAATGCAACACTCCGACACTCTGTTCTCACATTTAATGCATTCACTAATATAATTAGCACCGTGTTTAGGTCATTTTAGTATCACACAACCCCGACACGGCACTAATGCATGTATAAAACAGATCTATCATAGTACTATCGATTAGTTACATTAAAGATTCCCTAAAGACTAGTCTAACGAGTAGATGTCTACATATTATCAGTACTATAGTTCTTATGTATAGTAAATACCACATCAATAAGAGAAATCATATAGCTTTCTCTTGTATTCCTTAAAGTAATAGTATTTTGTTACCGAGCAGTCATGTCCTTGGAGTTGTACGTAGTAAACTTACCTACTACTGCTATAAACTTCTTACCTGATTTCAGTAGACGATGTTGAGACGGTGAAAATTCTATGAGTCGCGAAAGAGTCTACACTCTGTCTACTTACATTCTTCATCAGTTTAGTAGTAAAACATAAGTATACGACTTTCAGTTCTGCATTTGCACATGCATACAATTTTCTTGTCTTCATTTTGCGTTGCCGAATCTTCCCTTGTCTACCTCTCTCTGCACTGTGAATTAATTTCTGACTTCCCAGTAGGTACTTACTGAAACAGTACTAAAACGCATGTAGTAAGTATACATACATAGAGTGAATGAATATTAGTGTTTGAACATGTCCACCTTTGAATTTTATGTACTTTGATTTTCTTTTTCCTTTGATTGGCACATAACGTAAGTATATACTGTCTTTATGCTAATTTTTAATCATAAGTACTTCCACAATGTAGTCCATCAACACTATAGGAGAATGTTGTGTCATTTCTAAAAATTATAATATCCGAGTTTTATTTCTAAGTAACGAGTAGTAGTATAACAAAATTTGCAATCGATGAAAAATCCGTTAGAAGGGGATCAATTGTCCAGCCTGTGTGTTAATTACAGACTGTTCCTTTGATGATAGAAAGTGGGATGATGTTATTTAAACACATAGTTAGCTTCATTGAACAAGTTTTGTTTTCTCAGTCGGTATCAATTTTCAATTTAATAGACACAAGTCACAAAGTTTAACAATTTCTGTTTTTATTTAGCTAATTATGGAAGCTATGCATTTCATCAGTAAACCTATGTAAATCAATGAGGTTGATGTGGTGGCTGTGACCTGCTGTGGTGACTTTATAGAGCCAACTTGACCAGCGAAGAAACCAAGGGAGAATTTAGGAGGGAAATGTTGTGTTTTGTCCTGTGGATATAATAATAATAATATGTGTATATGTTTAACTGGTGTATTTGTAGTGTGTTACGGTAAACTAATGGCATTAAGTGTAACAGATAGTAGATAGTGTTAAGTAGTATTAGGGTAGTAGAGTAGCATATTTCCAGTCTCATTTCATTATATAATAGTTTAGTAGGTAAGGTTAGGTAAGTTGTCCTCGGATAATGCATTAGATGTCGAGTTCTTGGCCATACTGCTGTTTGGCAATGGTAGATATGACTTTGTCGATCGCCTCAGAATAGTCGTACAGAGCCGGGGCTTCAAATAGAATCCAAATAGTTCCTCCGAAAAAGGCAATGTTGAAGAGAAGGAGAAATATTCGATCCATTACCATCGCCACAAAGCCCCAATCTTGATCTTCCTGGAAAATATTCAGAAAAAATCCCTTTTAGCCGAAAGGCGATGGATAATTCAAGACAAGACACTTGCCGTATAATATAGGGAGACGCGCGACAAAACACACACACTCTCTCCCTCTCTCGATCTAGTATATCGGCATCCTCTTTTCCAACCTAACACAGAACAGCACAACAAAACGATGTCTATATGCAATGAACGGACCTTCATGTTTTCTATGTACACATCCTCTTCTCAAGTGAAAATTCACTTGGGTCCTTGATTTAAGTACTAGCACACTTTACTTTAACGCTACAAAACTCTATAAAGAATGTCACCATCAAAATATAAATTGCACTTCATTTCTCAATGTTTACGGCTGGAAATCTTCCTCAAGTGCGACACTATACAAAATTGAGAGCAAGTCGTGACGTTTAAGCCAGCGAATCTATCTTACTAATAGCTCACTTGAAATTCCCATTTATTTTAATTCAGACCATTACTAACAAAAATGTAGCCGCTGCTACCAACTGCTCTCTAAACTCCATTTATTATAAATACATATTTAACGCTTCTATAATTCCCAATTGGACATGCTACAAAACTTCTCGAATCATATTTGTTTCTTGTCACGCTCAAGGAAAATACTTTTTTCAAGGACTATAATGATAATTTAAAAATTTTGATCTACTACTACCGGAGGATAATAATAAAACTAGAACACAAAATCTTTTTTACTGGCATTTCTTTCTTAAAATGAACCCCACATTAGTGATATTGAGAATTAAAAGTGCTAAACCAAAAAATGTTTTTCAATGCATTTTTTGTGTGTTTTGAAATGTACAGAAACATTTTTTCTTGGTTTACTGTTTACATGAAGGTTGTTGTTTGTAAATGAAAGGATGAGTTGGAGGGAAAACAAATAAATCTACTCGGAAATCGAATGTCCGTACAAATTTCCCTAAGCTGACATTGACATGAATTGCTTTTACTTTACTACTTCCGTTAGGAAAATCCTATTTTTTACCATACAGTGCATTTAGGTAGGATTTTACTATCTTTGTGATTTGCTAGCACGGTAACTCTTAAAGATAAAATTGTAAAGCAGCATTCTGTTTACATGCGATAGATCTTTCCATTTAATAGGTCACAGTAAAATCTGTATACTTTGTTTACGGATACGTGAATCCCTAAATTATCTTCAATGAAAGGAATTGGATAGACGTTGCTTAAATTTACAAGCAGTCGATTTCTCTAGATTGTAGATAGTTGACAATAAACGTTACAATAACAAAAAGGTAAATGTTAGGAGCAAATAGCATGCACAAGGAGGGTCTGAACCTTTAACTTGCATACGGAATGGTTAACCATTCATGGAAATCAAGGAAAAATTAGGCAATTTTAAGGTTGAAGTTGTTGGGAATGGTGACTTAAAAGGGAAAATGTCTCCGTCTACTCGAAAATAAAAGACACGTTATTTTAAATGTATTATTAATATCGCCATTTTTGCTATCTGCTCTTCTGATCAGTGTTCTTCCGCTCTGTTCTCTCCCAAAAAGGAGGATACTTTAGCAAAGACTAGAAACAATGGATGATATTGAATGTAGATGCGAAATAAAGATAAGTCATGAAGAACACTTGAAAGAGATGTAGTTTGTGAACTTTTAGCCATTTAGATGAGAGATAGTAGTGAAAGGAGGACTGGAATAGTTGCACATGTGAAATATAGAGACAATACATTTTAATCTTTAGCTAGGCATCTTATTCTCTACAATATCCTCACTTCAGATCCTATATTCAAAAAGATTCATTTGATTTCTGCTCTGTGTGTCTTAGGATATATTTACGTGAAATTCTTAAGGCTAAAGTTTGAAAATCGATTTAAAGTGCCTATCTTTCTTGCTCACTCTTTTGGATTAAAAAAACTATGGCATTTTTGGTAAGTCAGAAGATTAGAAAAAAGAGTGTCTGGAAAGTATTGTGGTTGGTCTGGGTTGGCGTTGACTAGGAATGTTTGTATTGTGATTGGAGATGGAAGTGTAAGTGCAATTATTATGAGAGTGCATGGAAGAGAAGATGGAAATAAGAGAAAAGAGAGAAATCTTACGGAATCGAATTCATCCTGACGTTGCATATGAGTTTGAATGAATTGAACATTATGGATGGCTTTTTGTATCTCAAAAGGATATTTCTTCCTGGGATTGTCAGGCTCAGGTCCATTAAGCCCATAGGATGTGGATGCTGGACCAGGGAATCCTTCAAGGGCTCCTTGTTCCAAGAATCCGGAAAATCCTTGTAGACTTAATCCGCTTAGACGTGACACTCCTTGAAAACCATTACACCCTTCTTCTCGGGATCCGGTCGGACTATTTCGTGCTAAGAATTCAGAAATGGCAGATAGAACATTAGTCCTGCTAAAATAATCTTAGCAATCACAATCATCCGCCTGTTGCCAACAATGTCAACTCAAGCTTACCAACTACTATAATTCACTAATGGCTCTTTTTTACTTCGAATGTACAGAAATATCTAAAGATAAGCATAAGTCTGTTCATATTATTCCGAGTAGAAAGTTTTCGGTAGGAGCCCGAAGCTTATGTCACCACTTAGCAAATATAAATTCATGAGGGGAAATCCGTGCCAAGTAAGATAGCAAATAAAAACTAAATTCTACGTGCTAGGCTCCAGTATATAGAAAACTAAAGAGATACTATCTCTAGATTTATATGTTTCTCTGGAATGTCCAATGTTTCTGCACATTCCCATGTAAATACTCATCTAACTTTATGTTATAACAAAAACCATTGTAAAGTGATACACACACTTAATATAAATTGTATTGCAAAACTTTCTATGTAAAAAGTCTAAGTGCCCTTAGTGTACTACTCGCAATATTCAATGTGCCTACAAAGAAATGTAATGCACCGAAAAAATTCCTCCTTTGAAAAAATTTTTATGAAAAAAATAAATAAAAGGGGAGTGTGAAGCTTGTAAGGTTGAAGAATGCATAAAATATTGAATTTTTTCTGACGCATTTATTTTCTTGCCCATCAGATAGTGACAGGAGAGCATTGGAAGCAGACTTTTCATCATCCGGCCACTTGAGATGTTAGGAAATACATAAAAGTACACACAGAGTATCCTTACATAAAACCGAGTGCATAGTGCATAATAAGATCGTTCGTCCAACTGGACCTCCGGGCTCTTCTGTGACTTTATATTTTGTGTTTTGAAGAAGTACACACGTATGTCTGCTATGCACACATATGTGAAAGGGAACATTGGGAAAATACAATTTCGTTACGTGGTGTGACCTTTTCGCTCAAAGTCAACTGCACGAAAATATATGTAGAGCAAGGAGAGGAGATTCCTAAATAAAATGGGAATGTATGGAATATTTTGTTCTGGGGTTATTTATTAGAGAAGAAAGGGAAACCCTGCCAAGGCAAGAAGCTATAGTAGAGCAGAGGACACAGGAGTCAAGTCAAGACTCAAGACATCTCTGGCTTTAGAAAAATACGTGTTCAAAATTTAATATAAAATATTGTTGGATGAATATTTGCTTATTTGTGTCCGTGTCATTTATATATTTATGTAAAATAGAGCTCTGTTTTAGATGTGACATATAGGGAATGAAGGGAAAAGCGTGTGGAAGAAGAAACCGTACAGGAATCTATAGCGCTGAATTATAACACAGAGCATTACTTACTTCCAGGAATTCATATGGAAGACACATCTCCTAAGTAAACAGCATAAACTAAATTCGGGATGTGTATAAACTCTGTGAAGATGGTTCTGAGAAGAAATTGTAGAAAAAGCTGAGAGCGAAAGATCTCATATTATGTACAAGAGTATTTTGAAGAAGGTAGTTATTTACACAAGCATTAAATTGTATTATACAGTACATTTGAAATATAAATAGAAGACTGCTTGCTAGTGAGCGGATCCCATTGAATAAACAAAAATGTAGTTGTCTAAAAGTCTGAGTGAAAAGCTGCTATAAATTTCCAGCCATATTGCACCTTTTCCGCAAAATGAGCTCCAGGTTTATGTTATTCTTCGCCTGCCTACTAAATTGGAGGAGTACAGATCAATAGAAATACTACGGTTGACATTTGTTGACCGTTCTCAAGAGAAGATAGCACACAAATCTACAGGCACATACAAAAGTCTGCACAGAAAGTCCGTTGAACCCATTTCCTCTGTTGAAAAAGAAAGCTAACAATTTGTGTTAGTAGCCAGGCCACTACGTAGTAGCAAAAGGAAAGTAAGTAGCGAGCGAGCCACGGAAAATACATCTTGCTATTCCTATACAACACATGGCTACTATTTCTATCTTAACTTACATCCCTGTCCATCCGTACTCTTAGGATCTGTCCTTAACTTATGTATGTTCTTAACTATGTATGTAACTAAGATCTGTGCAGTCAAACGACGAAACACTACTGCTATTCCATTATTAAGTATTATAGTAGGCAGAATTGCAACGTGTATACATATATAGTCATTGGAATAATATGGACTATGTCCACAGGCACACACACATAGATCCTCCTGACTGAGCCTACAAGTAAACAAGAGTGCCCTGCCAATTTGCAGAAAGGATTACAGTCTACTCCAGTAACTAAATCCAGTCAAGTTCCACTAAATCTAACGCAAGACTAAAATAGAGCTCAGAAAAAGAGCAATTCAGAAAGAATCGTAACTGTGTGCATGTGCTCGCTCCTCTCTGTAGAATGGACGCATGAAAAGTTGTGGATTACATTGGGAAATATTTCTACTTTCCAAGACTCAAGAGAAAGATTCATTCTTCAACTTGCTGGACTTCTCTAAGCCGGTTTTAAGCAACTTTACAACTTACTACAAGTTCAACTCACTTCCCGGCACATCCAATTGCCTGCCCTCACTTCTCTCTCTTTCTCTCTCATCCTACTAAGTAAGAGAACCTATAAAATAATTACAATCTCTATAGTCTTTACTCCATTACTTATGCTAATCTCCTTTCAGAATATTGCGATTTAAGAGTAACATGGTCAGCCATCATACAACTACCACCAGGATAATTCCAAAAAGCAATTTGAATTGGATTATTGGAACTTGGAATTGGGACAAGCCATAAGTACACGGGCTATTGGCTATTACGACAAATAAATATTACGCCTTCACTCATGCAGGTCTACTAGAACACACTTCCGTCCATGTAAATGGAAAGTGCACGCCAGATTTACTATTTCCAAGTAGAAGAAGATAAAAGTGAACTTTAGTCTTCAAGACGCAAAGCCATGAAGAGAGCTTAACTCAACTGCTAAATTATTTAGCCTCGGAAATGGACACATATGCCAAAGTCCGCTTCTTTAGAAATTCAGAGGGCTAGAATTTTTGCATATGCCCCCTAATCTCGAATTCTGCTCTTAACTTTACAGCATTTCTGGGATAAGAACTTAAGAAAAAAATTATGAATTGAATTTTTGGAAATGTTGCAATAACACCTTTATGAGTACTGAAAAATAGAAAAAGATGGCGTGCATTTTTTCTCTATACCGTCCTGCCGTCACCAGGTTCGCTAGGAGGAATAGCGCAGATTTGTGCCGAAAGAGAGTGCTGCTTACAGAGTGCTTACAGTACAACTAAAAAGTGATCTTCTGTCTTCAGTCAGAAGCACAACACCACATATGTAGGCACTCTCTTCCGCCACAAGTCAGCACTATTCCTATGTACTAGCGAGCCTGGTGACGACATATTTAACTAAACTAACCTAATTTATTTCTTACTCGATGACGCAGTGTAGTCCTGTGTAGTGTAAGCTGATCGCGTATGTAATGAGATGACACGATAGGTAAACTCCGAAATACACTTGCTGAACTGGTATTTATTATGATAAGTATATAAATATCGTAGATACAACACTGGGTTGAGAGATAGGAAAACTATTGGATAAAGTTTATTGCGATGTAACGATGTAAATATTAGTAATTCATTTTGATGTAGAATTTAGTGAGCAAAATATCGAATGACCCTTCATCCGCTACTGAACGTTTAGTTTAGTTAGGTGAGTTAATTCTCACGGAACTAAAATTACATTTTCTCTATTTACAAATCTATCATACAGGACAGAAGAATAGCCGGGAGAAATGTCTTAAACAAAATAAGCAGGTAAACAAACACACATCAGCTCAACTAATTACTACAGTAAGGTACAAAATAAGCAGGTAAACAAACATTAGGCACTGCTAATTACTTTACTACAGTAAGGTAGGTATTATCACAAAATAATGTGATAATATGTACTGTTTGCTTTCTTAGCGCGTTTACTTTCTTTACTTCTAGATTGTATTGTTGTATATTCTGCTTATAATTTTATTAATTACCTACCCAAAGATTTGTCCGGATGGAAAAATTGCTTTACTTCATTAAGGGAAAGAAAGACGGTTACTTATAAGTTCCAAATAAGAGCAAAAAATTGATATTCATGAAAGTGCCTGTGTGATTGTGATCTGCACTGATTATATGATTGTTTTCAGTCGTCAGATGGTCATTGCAAACTACATTACAATTCAAGTCCAAAACCGCTATTTTTCAACCCTGACAAAAATACTTTGTGCAGTTAATAAAA
>JABASI010002142.1:0-20848 GCA_019776505.1 Tomocerus nigrus
CAACGGAGCCCTTCTGCTTCATTTTTTAGTGAAAGTACGAGAAAATCGAGACAACCCTTTGAGCAGGTAGTAACTGTCTGGGCACGGATTCTCGTTTCTTAAGGCGCACCCCTCCAAAAGCCTAGCTTTGCATCATGGGATGATTAGACTTCAGAGGGTTCCTTCAGAGGGTTCCTTCATAGACAAAGGTGAAGCATGTGATCAAAGGGACTTTCAGGCACTTTCTTAGTATACGGGGTTCCTTATCTTCGAACAGTATCTAAGGAATTTAAGTTCGGTTTTAGTATTTTCCAATAATCTGAAATTATATTTACTTCTTCTTGGCCTGCAAGAGCAATATTTACTCGGGCCTATGAAAATGTCGTATGATACAAAATTTATAATAATATTAAATTGGTACAATGTAGTGACTTAAGTATACTTATGCAGGGACATCAAGGCAACTAACTTTTTAATGAATGATGATTAAAGCCAATTCATTAGAAATTAAAATTATTATCATGATAATATAAGTAGTTGCAGTTGGGGCAAGAGCAAGCTGGTTGGCATAAAATATTATTACTATATTATGTTGCTATTTCGGGAATTTTTCTCAGAATTTGCAAGTCCCTCGTTTCAAAGTAGTTTTGAGGCAACAATAATTTGACGTATGCTTTGATATATAATGCAAAAAATGCAGATGTGTTGTGTAATGAATTGAGAACTGGACAAATCCAGATGGTGGTCAATATTTAAAATGGTAGATAGTGAATGTTCAATCCAGTTCTGTCGGCCTCGTTCACAACTTCATGCATAATAAAAAGCACATGCATATTACAATTAATTCAACTATGTCACTACATCATTGTGCCAAGCTGTCTTGAATTATATAAAATAATGCCATTTTGCTTGATGTAGGTATTCACATATTATCATTGATTTGTTCGCATAATAATATACTTATTTCTACTTATCAACTAGATTATCTCAGGAGTAACAATAACGATGGCCGCGACGACGGCCGGACCGCCACTTATTGCACAGGTAGTAAGTAGTAACAGTATGTGATATTGACGGACAGGTTCAGTAGATTGTCGTCAGGTTCACTGAGGTCGGCTGTCGTTCCTCCTGAATACAACAGATCTACCCTGGCTAAATATCATTTTAATAATTATACCGTATATTTATATTATTTCAAAACACACTCCCAGGTACATTAATCTAAAAAATAAAAAAACTCTACAATTTCTTTTCCATATAATAATGCAGAGATACGACATTTCAGGGTCATGATAAATATGAGTAAATATTAAAATACATTTGACGTATCATAATATGGTAAATTAGTTGCTACCAAGCCCACCAGTGCTCTACTTTGCATATATTTGGACTTGTTTGGAAATTCATAGCGAAATTTAGTGGTAATATAGGATTGTTGCCATAATTTTTACAATAAAAATTGGCTTAAAAAATTGGATGTTTTTTAAGACACCCATGCAGGTTTAGAATATATTATAAACATTTATATAAGCCTAATGGTGTTGTAAGAATTCTTTAGAAGAACAAAGTATCGTCTAGACACCACGTAGTTGGCCTTATAAATTAGTTGCTCTTGTAATGAATGAATGCTCATTTGCATACGAACCGAAGTACGTACATTGACACTACAGGTAGGGAGGTGCAGGAATAAGTTGAGTGACACAGCCAACGGCCTTGTCCAGGCCGAGGAACAGCGGCTGCGATAGTGGGCACAGTAAATTTCCATGCATGATTCACACTATGGAATGCTTAAAAAAACTCAGCGACCTTGAATTTTGATGTCGAAATAAAGAATAATGTAATAGTCATCATCAAAGAAATACCGGCCACGTAATAAAATACCAACCATAATGGCAAAAGTTTCCTTGGGAAATTAATTTAGACGGGAAATGTTTATTTTCAATCATGAAATGAGCATTTGTAGCCGAAGAGTTATATATTTACTAGGAGTGAAAATGATCTCTGAAGAAGTGTTCAAGTTGCACTCCAAAATAAAGCTCAAATGCCATTCATTAGGTAGCTAATCCTGTTAATCAATTAGAAAGGTGAGGTAACAAACAAATAAATGGGTAATCAAATGGAACGTAGACACAATTAACGTGGCTTATAGACACATTAAATTCTCACATTTATTGATTAACTGCAGTAAGAAAATTAATTTGGAAGACACTTAAGTTTCTAAAAAAATGAGTCGAGAAAGTTCTGGAGCAGAAAATTTACAAGGTCAAATTAAAGTTAAGTTTGATTTGTTGACGTGAGGGCTATGCCTTTATATGCAAGTAAGATTATTATTGTTTGCACAACATAATAAATCATAACAAATGATGTACATGAGAATGCCTACTATTTATTTACATGTCTGTGCTCATCCATTTTATAAAAAAGATTAGGAAAATTGTAAGTCAAATAGTAGGACCAAATAATAAGATAGTATTAATATTTACTATACACTCGCGTGTTGTACTCATGTAAAAGGCTTTATATTTATTTCTGTATGTAATGTATAAGTAGATTTACATACTGCTCCGTTTGTGTGGTTTACTATGCACTCTTATTATCTCAATAACAAATAATAAACCATAATATTTAGACAGTGTAAATTTTCTCCTTTTGCTTTTGTTTTGTAACGAGCTGTTGTCGTGCATTAAGCTATGTGACCAACTAGGTAATTCCTAATGAATGAATACAAAGGAAAATGGAATTTTACTTATTGTTATATATATAAATACATGCAATGATAAAAAAGCTAAGAAAATTCCATAATAAAATAATAATATAGCAATGCAACAAAAAAAGGAGTTGTTAGCGTTAACCGACGCCCATTCTGCTGCTTTTTAAGCCTTTAGCTTTCCATGCTGCAATTTCATTGTCCACTGCACCTTTATAACAAAATATAAAGGTCGTTGCATGTAGTTAATAAAATAAAGTTGCAGGTTTGGTTGTAAAAAGAAGGGAAACGCAAAGGTCAATCTTCCAGCAAGGCTGAACATGTAACATCCATGCAGGTCCAGTTGAACTAACTAACCATCGCAAAGATGTAATCTCATTACACGACCTTCCTTGAAACAAATTGGCAACTGCCATTATAGCTTTAACGTTTCCACTTTGCTACTCATCAAATAAAATCATTCAATTCCCATTTCTATTGACTTTTACGGGATTCTTTTGTCATGTTGTCTTGTACTATCAGCAAATGTGATAAAAACTACTCTAAAAGATAATTCCAAGGCTGATTATGAGAAGGCGCAAAAACGTCCAGCGCGAAGACAGAAATTACAAAGGTTAATAAACGTCCAGTAAATAGTTCGAAAAATCAATGCCGATAACCATGCTGGACAATTACCTTGTATTTATTAGGATTTTAACGTTATGATTCCCTGTTGAAATATTTACGTAGTGTACGTATAGGTACAAAAATAAAAATATTAATAAAAAAAACTAGTATTTGGTAATTGGCGTCCAGTTAACGATGTTCACAGCAAGGGATTGTGTACCTACGTTATGAATGGCAATTGCTTTTGACACTTGAAGGCTTCCACGAAAAATTCTATCCAGTTTGAGTTGAATGGAATGGATTATTATTCAAGTTTATTTTTACGTGTAATTCTCAACGAGTTAAGTTGTCGCCTTTACTCATTTACCCACCCTAAGATTTGTTTTTTTATTGGCTGATCATGACGAAATTGTTTACTGGATTCCTGGAATACGAACCTAGATAGCAGAGGGGGTTATTTTCTTTGCCAGAGCAAGTGGTTATGAATAGGTGTATCCCAATTCAAAGAACATGGTGTAATTAAGCCATTAAAAGCATTTTTACTGCATGCAAAGCCCTGACTCCCATTTATACAGTTGTTGATTAATTCTCCACGTTTAATAATTCCTTTGCATTCCGCGCACCTCCAAAGTGCATTGTCCACTTTCCATCCAGCCGGCCACTGAACAGAATCCCTGGATTCTTGTCCTAGAGTGTATTGGACTGGACAGACTTGACTCGTTGCAGGAAAAGTTGAAACCACGCGTACAAAAATTGATGCTAGCCAAAGGGTTCAATGGACTGCTAGACAGTCCAGTTGCTTTCGTCGAAAATATTTCAGTGATTCGAAGCACACTCCACGCTTTCATTTCACCATGCTGGAATTAATCCTATCCAGTTCACTCTTTACACCTGGATCATTCAAAAACAGAGTGATTCTCTGAAAAGGCCGAACAAGTTCTTGTCAAGAGATTCACCTCATTTTTTCAATGTAGGGTAAATAGCCTTTTTACAAACAAGGGCTGCATTCTTACGGCATTATTCTTAGCGAATATTATTATGACCATTGACTAAATGACTGGGCTAATTTACTATAAGAAATGTAATAAATGGCAATATATGACCAAAGTACATATGTATGCATACAGAAAGGTACTATCTCTTGGAATTTACTACTTTGTATTAAGAATAAGTCATGAGAAGATTGGGACGCATGTAACTATTACGGTAGGTATGTGATTAAGTAATGCCACATTGGCATGCAAAATTCCAATGGATATATTTTGCAGTTTCTCTGGAAAAACACCCATTGACTCATTTTAAAAGTTATCAATGAAGAAAGTAAACAAATGGATATAAGGAATAGTTAAGAATTCTGTACTTGTCATAAGTGCATATGGTAGAGAAGTGAGCCATTTGTTGTTATCTTTGTACAAATACCGCGCCGCAATGCACACAAAGCATTAATTATCAATTAAAGTTACCGTATACTGCCGTGATTAAGGGGAGACCTAAATTTCTAATCTTGTCGTTTGCCTGGAAAACACTGGATTATATGGAAATGTATAGGAAAGCATATTTCTATGAATGCATGCACCTGCTACAGAAATACATTTGAATGAATTGGTGTTAGTGTTATACATAAATCTTTTATGATTAATAATAAGCATTGTTTATTCCTGGCAAATCACAGATCAGACAATAACAATAACAAAAACAATCTAAATTTGATTTATTTGTTTACTGTGCCAAATAGCCATAAAAAAGCAAGCGAAGAGATGAAACGGAACGTCCTCATCTCCGAGAACGTAATAATTACTTTCTGTTGACGTGTTTTGATGTGCACTATAGAATTATCTGGAAAACGCAAATGATTTCGCTAACAAGGCTAAAACCCGTTTTTATTTCTAAGAACACCACAGCTCAGACTGACTCTTATGCCAGCAGTCTTGCTTTTTTTATTAAGTCAGACTTAGCACTAGTCACTCAAGTCTAACCTTCCAGAAGCCGTCGGCTTTTATTTTCATTGTTAATACAACAACAATTGAATGCAACGCTCACCGGATAAAACTGGATAATTGAATTACCATAAGACTTGTGCTCGAGTCCGTTGTCTGATTATTTACATGACGCTGATGCTGGAGCAAAAAGGTTCACCTGTAATATGTACGTCGAGGCAATTCCAGTTCGGACTGGAATATGAGAATCTCTGAATACCCTTATCAAATATAAAATCTTATCTAATGGTAGACTCGAGGGGTAGTGTTGCTATTTATATTGAACATCCTATGGACATGATTGAATTAAAATAAGATTTAACATCTTATTAATAATTACTTTGTTTTAATAATTCTCAGCCTTATGTATACGTAAAGGCTTTCATAGAAAACGCTTCCATTTGGAATAAAAAGGAAAAAATATCGGAATTTTCGAAATTAAAATTGAACAGTAAATCCATATAAAGAGAACGATGTGTTTTGTGGAGAAAATAAACATTTCTTTATAATTTGTATAATTTCAAGTGATGTATTATAACTATTATTCAAACTTTTATTCTTGAGGGTCAAACAATATAATATGTAGAATGAAGTTATACCAATAGCTTGAGAAAATTAAATAAATCACATTGTAAATCAAAAGTATTGACATTTAAGTGATAGAACATATTATGATTAGGGTCCCTTTATACTTTCAGAAACGGGCATTGTGTAAATGATCTCACATCCGTAGTCATGTCATTCACACAATAAAATCACATATGATGATCGGCTCATTATAAAATAAAAGTGTAACAAAAAGGAAAAAAGGTAGATAATGAGCGGAACTGTAAAAGGTCCGGTAATAAATAAAAGTTTTGTGACAAGTGCTGTACTATAGTCTAAATAAGCATTTAGTAGGAGATTCCACGTCTAATAATGAAAAGGAGTGACAAAGTAAGTATAAGTAGTTGGGCTAGGTAGGTGTCATGTAGTCTCTGTAAGTAGTAAGTAAAATATAAGTAGTACCTATGAGGAGTTAGTTGTAGTAAATAGTATAAAGACATAAATATTTCGTATAATTATACGAGTGTAAATGTGAGATAGACCTTAAGGGAAAATTGTAACCAGCAACAGGACAGAATGGACAGAAGAGGAGCAGAGCACAGAGTTTGTTGACACCTGACCCTAATATGGATCTTCTAGTGACAGAATAATAACATATACTACAGCAGCTTTTGCCAGCAGACTAACTGATTGCTTATGGGCCATATAATAAATATATCTCTGCTGCACTCTTATTGCATTTATTAGGCTCCCTAGTACTGCATATTCCTAAATCGTGTACAGAGAGAGAGAAGTATTCTCATATTGCTAGAATTTGTGAGAAATGATAAGAAAGACTCATCTTTAAGAATTTTGGAGGAGGAACATTAGGGAATATTAGTAGAATGAATAAAAATGAGATGACGTCTTTGAACGAATGTCTCTGCAATGATTTTTTCTCGACTGGATTTGATTTTTGGAGAGGCTTCAATAATCAGGGTGCCTTTATGGGTGCAGATTACGTACAGAGACTGGCTGTTACGCTAATAATTACTTTGGGAGCTACTAACATGGCATAGGTGCCAACGAATCCAAGTCGAAGCCAGAGCCAGGCCAGAGCTAGGCTAGCCGTAATCACAAATGACACTCTAAAGATTACTGCATGTTGGACGAAGCCAATAAAAACAAGTACAATGCTTACCTTCTTTTTATATGTTCGTACAATCAAAGAAATGCAGACAGGCTTATCATCTACAGATATGTACAACAGAACAGTACCTGTCGTCCGTATGTCATGTCATGACTACCATTAGCAGTAAGTTAAATTAAAATCAATTGGATACGCAACGCAACCGTTTGAGTTTGTAATGGTTAAGTATATGCAAATGCAAGTGAGCGGAAGGTGACAACAACACAAGAGCCACAGCCAAAATATCAAGTGTCAAAAAACTAATAAACTTTTTAGGTTCTTATGGAATACTTACTGACATGCATGCAGACACGTATTTTTCTACGTACAATTACTCACTCACTCCATTCCATTCCATGTACACATCAGTATACACATAAATATCTAGGCAACTCACTGAGCTTCACCACCTTCGTCGTTCTACCTATATAGTAAAATGCACATAATTATGCATAACTGCTCTCTGATTCTAATTCTTTAGCCCTCATATTCATTTACACGCTGAATTCTAAAATATTTATGCGATTTATTGTCTCTCTCGCGATCCACATAACGGAGCTTAGTATTTTCACTACCTCAACGTCCAATATCATATTCAAATTACTAAATCATCACTGACTGCACCTGGAATGCAAGGCGGAGACCTGCATTTCAGATCCAAATCCATTTTACTGCACACACTATAATTAGATTCCTATAGTTGCTCATTCAATACCATTAAAACCAAATTGTTAACGGTAAAAAATGAACATAAAAGATGTCAAATCCCCAATTCCTCCTCTTAAAAAACATGCTTACAGTTTTTTAAAGCCATAAAGAATTTAGTTACTCTCTGGGAAAAGAACCTTGAACTTCCATAATAATAATATCCCTACTTATCTATACAGCGTGCAGACCTAATAATAGATTCTCTAATGCAATCCACACCCCGTAAATGAAACGTTATGTGATGTAATAAAGGTGGTGACTTACCTAATTGAATTTATCTAAGTCTTGATTAAAATCACAATGGGAGAAAATGAAACCCATTTCGGCCGCAACAACCAAGAAATAACCAATCTTTTGTGGTTACCCTTTTGCGCCTTGCCTTTACACCTCTAACAATATAACAATACTACGGTTTCGTTGGGTCATCTTTATTGTTACATGAAATCAATTTGTTTCACCCTTTTACCTTGTCGGTTAGCTAACCAACAATCATACAGACTTGTTGGAATACCCGGTTCGTAGCAAACCATTGGGAAATTATTGTAGAACTATCAATCTCTTTTAATGAAAACAAAGCCAATGGATGCTACTTAATCCTACAGACCGTCCAATACAGAATTTCGTACCTTCCTTTCTTATCTCATAGGTGCTCTTTGACATGTAAGATAAAAACGTAAATACAAATGTCAGAGTTAGAGTATCTGTGTAGGGGTGTACGTTAATACATTATGTCACCATCTTTAATGTTATAATCAGAAATAGGATAACAAAATTTTAAATACCAGATCATAAGTTACATTTTTTTCTAATTTTTATATCATTCACAATGCTAAATTACAGGTACAACGTCTAAGTAAAATTTTTGATTCTTTTACTACATCATTCATCATAGAATTGTAGATATTTGTTTTTTTAATATAAATGTGGCGTAAAACATGAACACAAGTGACAAGATAAAAAATATAGCCAAGTGTAGGTAACATATGGATTTATCTACTGTCTATATAAGTAAGAGAATATGTTATGAGATAATAATAACGAAATAACGGAACTACATCTGTAATTCTCCATTTCTTGTGAGGGATGTCTTGTGAGGAGCATAGGACCCGTTCCATCATCTGCAGGTAGAGAAAAACCGGGGCATGAGACAAATCATCTGTTAGATTGAGACTTAAGAAAGGTTCACCTTCGTTCAACTGAACTCTGTCTGGAGAATAGCTTTTCAGTTCTATTGTTCAGCTTTCTAAATTGTTGGTTGTGATTTGGAAATAATAAATAACGCGTTTTATTGTAAAATAGCTGAAACTATTGTGACAGAAAATATTCTTCTGCTAGGGTCTGAATTTCGAGTCCTCACTCTGTCATGTCATCAGATATACTATTATTACGAAGTAGGTACTTATAGAACAGATACAAAATATCCAATGTCATTATACCGTAACCCAGACCCAGATTACAGCATACAATACAAATATACCGTAATGTGCAGATGCAATTTAAATCGTAAATCAACCCTCGTAAAAATTAGCATAAAATATCACAGCTGTTTATTGTGAATATCAGCGAAGATTAATCAAAAATCTGACCTTTTCTTTGTTGCAATTAGCAAGCGATTGGTAGTAGTTATGTTTTTTAATTTTAAAAGGTGCGACTGAGTTAAATTGAATGGATTTTAGGGTTGGTAGCTCGTAGAAAAGGATGTACAGGTAAATACTACTATATAGGTACCTACTGAAATCAAACAATATTTAGCATGCTCAATTTAAGTACACACGCTAAAGGTAATAATAATAAAATAAGTAAAAGCTGTTTATTGTGAATATCAGCGAAGATTAATCAAAAATCTGACCTTTTCTTTGTTGCAATTAGCAAGCGATTGGTAGTAGGTAGTTATGTTTTTTAATTTTAAAAAGTGCGACTGAGTTAAATTGAATGGATTTTAGGGTTGGTAGCTCGTAGAAAAGGATATACAGGTAAATACTACTATATAGGTACCTACTGAAAGCAAACAATATTTAGCATGCTCAATTTAAGTACACACGCTAAAGGTAATAATAATAAAATAAGTAAATCCTGGCCAACAAAGTAGCTGTGCATGAAGTTATTAAAGAGCCGTAGATATAGCAAGTCCCAACAGTCAGTGACAAAACTTGATCGTTTTCCTTTTACAACTGTTAAGGGTGAGATAGTCTTTGAAAAGTAAATTGGATAAGTTATGCAGTCCACGGATTGACACAGTACACACATACATCGTAGCGTAGATAGATGCTACATATAGATCTAAGTCTCATTACAGGCCGAGGCTCTAGGTTCTTATTGTTGGTAAGGCGCATAACCTTATTTTGTCTAACAATAAGACGGCCTACGTGCCATTAAAAAGGTATGCTGCTTGTTACACCACTCGGCTCCTGCTCTTGATAAATTTAATGCATCTATAGCAAGTACACTTTGAAGATTTCCTTCCTCGAATAATATTAAAAGGTCTGAAAAAGTCTCTGCTTCGGTTAGCTCATGTTTGACTGTACAGCCAGAGCCAGACTAACGAGATGTCGGTCGCATCCTCCTTCAAAGTTTTTAAGGGTTCCTATTTCTGTGAACAAAAAATCCTTTCCAGTCTTAACCGGTCAATGCCCCCGCTTCAAATGCTAATGGACATAATTTGTCTTGTCTTCCTGGAGATAATCCTGAAACGAGAACCAGCATTTAGAACACTTTACTATACACATGAATCTCAGATTCAATCCCACAAGAACAATGAATGCTTTTTGCATACAGACTCTATTCTATGTAGAAACTGTCAAGAAAGGTGCCGTTTCATCTAAGCCTTCTTCTCGCCTGTTGATTCAAGGCAAAGGGTCCCTGCTCAAAAGTTTACCCTTTCGCTTTGCTGTTTTGTTAATTTTTCATCATCTGAAACTCTAAACCTTTCTGTCCTCTTCGGAAAAAGTAATCATTTCTCAATTTGTAATTTCATACTATTTAAGATATTTAAGATATAAGATAGATTTATAGCACAACATCTGCAGCCGGGCGACGTCTCTTCTCATTCATTTCTTTTAATCCCTTCATACTAACTCATAATGCATTACCTATCAGATCACCCTATCAGTCTTGTCTGTTGGATTACAAAGTATAAAGCAGTAGGATATTCTGGTATATACAAATAATACCTACCTATATCCTAAAAAAACATTCCTTTAGTTGGCACACATACGTATAGCAAGTTGATTGATGCGTCCCTTCGAAGTTTTCGGTTTTCTTTATTACAAAGATTTCAATCGTTACGGACAACTGCACCGTAGTTTCGGTATGATTCGGTTGATGATGATGGTATGATATGCCTTTATATGATCTCAATCAATTCATCAAGTTAGTGTAAGTATAGTCTTCGTGATTTTATTAATCTCTATATCACGTATCTCTGTACAACAATTGAATAGTTCCATGACATTCACTAGGACAGAAAATCTCAAATTAACCATCCCATGAAAAAATCTGTTGAAGCGTTTTAAACAATAATATTATTATTTCTGTCAGTTTTGCAATTTTTGCCGTTTGAATAAATGCCATTGGGGAAACAGATTAGACATAAATATTTTATTAATATTTCTTAAGAATATTGATTTATTTCTGTATTTAGACAATTAAAAGTACAAAATGTTGATAATTTTCTAAAAGAGATACTAAGAATGATAAATCTATTTAAAAACTGAGTTAGTGGGCAATAATAGGTGAAAATGTTGCAAGGTTGGAGGCGAATGAATTGTGTTAGTCTCGAGTGCGCATCAGATTGCAATTGGTGTGGATTGGGTGCTAAATCTTTTGACGCTGACTGCTAATTGACGACGATCCTATTTTATCATGTAATACTAGTAATAGTGAAGAAAAGACAATGGAGTTGTGGGTAATCAAGATTATTATGTGAATGTAGATAACGTAATAAAGGTATGTAAGTAATGCAGCCGAATGTACGACACAATCTGTCTGATGTTGTTTCGAGTGAATGAACTGTAACGCAATAGTGACTTCAACTTCAGAAAGTCACCGTTTGACAATATTGAGTAGATTAACAAGATGTAATGCGACGTGATATTATTATTACATGCCATTATTATAATATACTTATCTCTCTCATGCTCTCATAATTGTCATAATGCATTGTGGACTTATGTTTAGGAGTTAGTTGTCGTGAGTGCCCACTGCTTTACTCCACTTGGCTCGATTCGACATCTAACTTATCGTCTCTCTATGCAACTAATCATTCCTACCTTTACGAAAAATTGTCTGTCAGATCACTTTAAATTTTACAGACTACCAAATCTCTAGCACAGTCCCATAATAATGTAATAATAATATTATATCATGCCTAAGTCAGTACCTAACAACAAAAGGGTAAGCAACTTGTAATTGCAGTCGTATTAAATAAATCCCATACCTATGCACACACGTATACATGTAGGAATATGCAAATAAACATTCTCCTTTTCCAATTGGAATGTCTTACTATAGCTGATTGTGAAACAGAAATACGCACTCATTTTCCTTTCGTTAATTAAGCATTACACATCTAATTTAATCACTAATTTTCAACTATCTCAAATAGAGTATTTTCCGTAAGAATCTTATAGTTCCTATCTTTTATATGCATCTCCCTCTTATCCATGGCTGGATAATCGTAGATTATTGACACAGCTAGAATAAATTTGCATAAATTATCCATATTTACGATTTGTATTAATTTGCATAATTAAAATGCAGTTTATTGTAATAGAAATCTTAGTTTTGGCGATAGTGATATAAGAGTCTATTGATAATTCATTATTACAGTAGATACGCAGGTAATTAGGTAGGTGATAGGTGCATAAATATTTAGGCATGTGTTCAATGCATGTTTTCGTGTAGGTACCACTTGAATCTCCATAAAAGCTATAAAATATTCAAAATGTGGAAATTGATAGTGATGTGTCTGGCAAGGCGATGGCACACCACGTCTAGCCACTTACAATACCAATAATTATTCCTCAGAAACAATAGTAATCTGAAGAGCAAGATATTAGAAACAATTAAGTATTGATTCACGTTAAGTGAATAAATTACGTGCAAAGCACATGGCTATGAAATGATAATAATTAGATAATAAACGTTGTGTGTATGTAGGCAACTATACTATACAGGTCTGCTGCACTTATTTAACACAACCGTGTGAGGGATGCATGAGATTATGGAGGAGTGCAGCACGCGTGCTCTCATTTGCGTTATTTGAGTAGGTAGTCTTTCTCATCATTAGCTCATCGATTAATCAACTCATCTCCTTATTTTTGCTTTGACTTTAGCCTCAGAAAAGTTAAATTCCTAATCCCGGCTACAGTAGAAAGAAATTATTTTTTCAACACTCTCATAATTTTCCTTCGGGTGAATAAGTAATTCCGACAGAGTTTCTATGTTTCCAGCAATAGATAATTCTCATTAAATGTGCATTAGCTAAATTCGCGTAACGTAAAAAATTCCAGAGAGTTTTACGGCTAAAAGAACGTTACGTCATAATATCCATGCTTGCGTGAGTATTCCTTGGAAATGGATTATGAGCAAAAGTAAATCTAATTTCCCATTCATAAGCATAATTACTGGAATTTACAAAAATGGACCAGATTTGCAAAAAGTGTTCAAGCGCCCTATTCAATAATTAGCCGTTAATGAGAATAGTGTTGACAAAGAGATGAGAGCTTAGCCGAATTATGTTCAATGTACATGTGTGTTTGTGTATTTAGTTAGGAAAATAGCATTAGGAGGACTAGTAGTAGCAGTTAATTTGATATAAAAGATTACAGAGTAATCAGGAGGCAGTGTATATTATAGTAAGCGACTTTCTGTGACTTGTCTGAATGCATGAACCAAAGAACAAACATCATTTAAAAACATTAAGTACATTGTACATTGCAAGTCGAGATGACGTTGATGAAGTTGTATGCCTATCTCTAGTTAGCCAAACCACTTACTTTACTTACTCTACTCGCCACTTTATGTCGTATATAAGTGAGTGAGTATACTCTTATAGTGAAGTGAGGTGTGTGTGTATGTGGAGTAAATAATAAATAGTAGCTGGAGTAGTAGTAGTAGCAGCTTTTCTAGATAGGAATACATAATCTTAAATATGCAGTAGCAATGGCATAGCGTATCTCAGGTACCTAGGTCCATTGTGTATGTAGGTATGTTGTGTTGTGTTGTGTACATATATTTGTAGTATGCAAGTGAATTGTATATGATGAGATGAGGTTATTGAACTCTGGGCATCAATTAAATGTGCGACATTCGATTATTCCATTTCCCCAGTTTCATTGGGCAGGATGAGTTGAGTATTAGAATAAATAATAGAATAACTCTTACACATTATACCTCTACTCCGTGCTCCACAGACACCATATAATTCCATTTATATTCTATCAAGACTCCTTATACGTTATCCTCACTACGACGCATAAGATACCTTACTTACTATCCTCACTCACTAACTCACTCACCCACCACACCTATCTCTACTCTCTTACCTTACCTTTCTTGCCAATCTAATATTTCGTCGGGTATCCACAATCTTCGACTGTAAACATTATCTCCAATTGGATTCTCATATTCATACTCCGTTCCTATAGACAGTGCATGCACTCAAACTTTAACACAAATAATATGTAACAGTGTACTACGTATCTCTCTATGTCTATACTAATATTATTTGTCATTAGTCTAACTGCTTATTTCGTTCATCCACTAGCTCTTTTACTAATTGTATGTATCTCTACGTGTACTTACACATGCACGTAACTATTATGCACATACTTATAGCTGGCCGGGATACATACGTGTGACATAGCTACCTATTTATATATTTAGCATTATGCAAGGCCGTACAAACTATATCTGAAGATTCTCAGAGAGTTCACTCATCTTAATTACATAGCTAAGATTAAAAACGTAGGATGCAACTATGTACCTATGTATTCTTTTCAGTTACAAACTATTTATGGTTGCTTTTACAGTCCGCAGAAGAGTTTTAAATCTTGAAATCCCATCCCACGACCTTGATAACTCTATTTAACAAACGTAGAGTGTGTATGTGTAGTTTAATAAAATAGAAACTGAAAACTTCAAAAATATCATACGAAAATATGCGTAGGTTGTCAACGCTCGTGTATCTGCATGTATGAGAGTAGTCATAGGGAGTAGTGTGCAGTGTAGACACATGTCGTATGTAAATATTTAATTAAAATGCACATTGAAGTAGCCATGTATATAGGTATATGAAAATAAATGAGGAGATAGTGTAGCAAGTGAAATATTGGGATTTGACAAGTTGACCAGATCGTGTCAGTTATCAATATAAATTACACATGGAGTTAAACGCATTTAGTAAATCTAAGATAACTACTAAGAAATTTATTGCTAATGATAAGTAGCACTAACAAAAAGTCGCAAGTATGTAGAGTCGCGTAGTATGTTGTTATTTTAATTGTGATTGTCACTTGTCACGATTAAATGAAGCACATAATATTTACATTTGGCATACAATATTTATGTATCCAGTCCAGTAGAGTCAGAAACAACGACAGTGTCTATAGGTAATAACGGAGTATCCAATTACACTTGCAACTTCTAATAATGGATGTAATATGCAAAAGAGGCCGAAATAACTGTTGGACGTATGCTTCACGTTGATTTCGGGTACATGCCATAAGTTCAAATGCATATAAGAAATTATAACTTATACTGAAATGTAGTGAATACAAAAATATTTGTGTGTAGCGATAGCGACGCTAAAATAAATTATAGCTAGGTGTAGGCGCCTGTGTCTTTTAAGTAATTGCTTGGATGCTTGACATATGAAGTAGGTATATAGCTACATAATATTCCATAAGATCATTATGCCGAGATGCTTATAGGTGCCTCTTATAAAAGTAGGCAGGAGGGGATGACAATTGCCTTCCAAAAGCTACGCGCATTGTTAATAGCTAAGGTATTAATATCTGAGTTGTTTACAACCTTCTAAATTGTAATAGTATGTCTTGTATTCTTTTTATATGTACCAGAGAGCATTTATATTTTATGTGCATAGATTTGTAAGGCAAGGGAATGTACATAGCAATCACGTCACATAGTCACATCAGATGAGGAGGCAGCAGCCAAGTCTGTCAGTGTAGTTAACGCCAACGTAAGTCGTAAGCTAACAACGGCTATACAGATACACACATTTACTCTAGTAATATAATAATCGGCAACAAGAAGCTCAGGTAAGAAACAAGCATAGCTAACATAGTGGCACATATCCAACACGGCCAATAACCTTTAGATACACTTTACACTTTTTAGAGGACAAACACCTTTGTTGATGGTGCATAACTTTCGTGATCGAATTTCAGCACAATTCAATCTCGATTGAAATCAATATTAGCATTTTTTAGAATTTTACTTGCTACATCAACTCAACTCGTCCTCTTGCTGTATGCACCGCGCGGCTATCCTCAGCCATCCATAAACATAATATCATACTATAAAGGAAGCACCTTCATACGTAATACTTAAAGATGCACTCACGAAAACCAATGCATGTCTTAACTGGTATCATTTTTTTGACTCAAATGGAAAAAATTAAACTAGGTACTATCTTCCTCTCCTAGATTTCATTTTGGACTAGTTTAATATACAAGACGATATGACTCTATAGCAGAGACTCTGTTTTCTTAGTTAGTACCCACTTTGTTATCATCCAACCATCCTAGTCCGCAAAACTATGTAAATTTTACATAAATGAGTTCAGCGACAATAATAATAACAAAACACTCAATAATGCAAATGTATTTGTTTACTACGAACAGGATAATGCACTTGTACAGGTTAGACGCTAAAAAGGATTGCTCAATCCATAACATTCTTTAAAAACGGTTTAAACAGGATCTTATGCTCAAATATTTATTTTCCAGGATAAAACTGCAAATAATATAAATGGCTAAAAGACTAATAGTCTCTTTTTAATTCCAATGAAAAAGAGATTACTTTTCAGTGACCCAGTTGCAATGCTTAGAATGACTTTCCGCCACCCTGTAATGCTTTCTATATGTAAATGTAATAAGTACAATTACATCTGAGCTAAAAGTCAGTAAGTATGGCATGGCAAAAAGTGTATCAACATATCCAGGTAGCAGTGACCGACCCCAAAAATTCTTGCCAACAAAAGTAAGACGAGTCTCATTCGTAATAAACATGCATGTTTCCCCTAATTAATTGCAGTTTTTGTTTGGATATTAGTCGTCAGTAGAACATAAACTGTGCACATACATTGCACGACTTTTGTTTGCACTAAACTCATCAAACGGTTACATAGTTAATTTCATTTCGTTTGAGTTCATTGCTGCACTAATGCAATTCTCGGTAGTACCTTATGCATTTTTTACTCATATAGACATGTATTACTATTCTACTTAAACACATTAAATTATCTTAGAGCTACCTATACAGTTTTATATCCAATAATCTCAAACGCACCTGTTGCAAATAATATCCCCTCAGATATGTGAAGTCAACAGCATTAAAAATTGTTGCTAATAAAAGCTGTAAACAGAAAGTCAATCTGAGAGGGTGACAGCTCTTAATGTGTTCAATTTCCTTTAGGAAGCTTATAGGAGTGAGTTGTCACACGTTTCGTCGATTAGGATGCTGGGCAGGTAGAATGAACTGTATTAAAAGTGTCTTCCTTCCTATTTACGCCTATTATTTAACACTTGTTTACACGTATCATTAGTTGTCATACATTCAGATAGGGAGTCACATTTTTATGAAACAATGCAATGTTCTATCTATGTCGCTCTCTTGCCTCCTCTACACTTTATATCGTTAACGATCAGTGAATATGGATGTAAATGCACTGGCAACAACCATAAAAGCAACAAAAGTTTGTGATGATAAGTCAGGTCAAACGAGCCAGGCAAGAAGCACTTCTCCTTTTCATGTGCAAATACCAACGTTTGTTTTCCTTGCTACATTTTATACATTAGAATTAGTTAGTTATAAACAAGGGTGTCCGTCCGTACCGTACAAATGTATCAACTTCAGAGTGTGCAATGAACAGGCAGCAGCGATTTGTATCATGCCAGGCAGGCTGTGCTTCTTTTATTTTTCTACCCATTTAATGAGAGAATATCTATGCACATGGGATGAGTCCACTAAAAATTCCTACTTTACTACTTAGGCGATTTATTTCACCGTTTCAATCTAGGCAGCCTTACTACTCTAACTATCTGTTACACTTTACTTTCATTAACCTCCTCTACTTAAGCAAAAACAACAAAAATACACGGATTGTATGCAAAAGTGATCTAATTATCTATTTTCGCTTAATCTATGCACAAAATGAGATTTAATTTATGAAAACAAACAAAATATATTCTAAAATATTGTGTAATTAATTATTATATCAAAAAAAATAGTTTCTTTCGTTCGTATTCATTTAGTAATAGATTTTGAAACACAGAACACAGATTTTGGAGGTATACACGTTCTATGCAATAATTTGCATTTTGTTAACAGTAGCTACAGAGAGACATGCACTATTTTTTGTAAGGGCACTCATGGAAGTCAGTAGTAAAAAATTCCTTTCAGTACAAACGTTAAAATTCGATTTGTGTGCATCAGTTATATTATTATTGTGGGATGGAAAGGGCAAAGTCAAGGATAGAAAATCTGTTACCATTAGAATATTAACCAGAGTTTCGTTTCAAAGTCAGTTATACAATTGTAATCGTAGTGCCCTTTGCACACAATTAGCCATTATCTGATCTTTCATATATACTTTATATTGATGCAGATGCCATATCTATCATATCCTTAAGCCTTTACATAAACATAGTAATGTTTCTTACATTGCTACTCGGTAATTAGAGAGCAGCACCCTGTGATTGTTGTCAATCTGTAGAAAATGAATATAATATCTTGCCGTATATGCACTACATATACACTAGGCTGTATTATTTTTTCTATCTCTATAAGATCGTCTATACTTAATTACAAAAAATCCAATACTAAATACTTAATAATGCATAATAGCGAAAGCTACAATTATTTACATGTTTATAATAATCGAAGATTAGGTATACTCGTCTGTCTGCACCACAATATTGATTATTAATCATCGCAAAAATTCTAATTATTGTTACAATCGCCAACATGAAGAATTGAATGTATTGAAGATAGTTACATTTGAATATTTTTAAGCTCCCATTATAGATTGCTGCAGTACATAGTATGTACAAGTACAAGTGGTAGATATGAGACAAATAGTAACAGAATGAAAATTTGTTAAGGGACACTATTTTAACAGTGTTGAGTTTGCAGTTTTGAATAGTATTATGATACAGTCATGTTGGTTAGGTTCACATTAGACAACTTAAAACTAGTAAGTTCTGTTTTCCAGTTATTAATTATTTATAGCTTTCGCACTCTCCATCCTTATATGTACTGGCAAGTAATACCTGTTTTCATGAACCGCAAAATAAACTGTTGATCCAGATCTAAAATGACAATGCATTCCATCAAATTTTTAAAATCAGACTTTTATAAAGCAGCGGTGTGCATGGAAATCAGAACATGTTAGTGAATTAAATCGACGATCATCGCATAAAGTTATATTGACCTCCCGGTCCATGATAATATTTGTATATGCATATAAAAACTCAATATTGGCCAATCAATTGTTTTTATTCCCGCTATTGCTTTTCATCTACTAATATTACTAAGTAATTTTACACATCATTATGATATTGCAACGTAAAGGTGTTTATGATGTCATTTAAAAGTTATGCGAATTTCTTGGAAATGGTTGAATTTCTTGGCAGTGTAGTATAGGACAACAGACAAGAGACAATCACTACAGACAGACTACAGACTCTACAGCTACGGTATTACTGAGCCTCGTACAAGTACAGATATTTACGTTTGGGTCATTTAATTACGTGATTGTAGGCTATTCATGAACGTGTAATAGTAGGTACACTATGCACAGGACAACGGCTAAGAGGGACGTGTGCTCCAAAATTCTTAGAAGAAAGTGACAAAATAAACAGATAAATGGAGAATTTTTTATATTTTGAATTCAACTATTTTGTTTAAAACTTTTGAAAGTTGCATAAATACATAAATACCTAAGTGGATACTTATTTAACAGGAAGTTATCCGTCGTAAAATGACCAAATAACCAATGCTAGCCAGCCATGCAATCGATAAATGTACTCCAAACTCATTCCATTCATAAGTAAAACATAATATAACAGCATACCTTTACTACTGAGGAAACTGTTATTAATAAACACAAAATGCAAACTGATTATTGAGCATATAAACGCTTGGTGTGTTTAATGCTACATTACGAATCCTTTTTTGCTTCTGTTTTTAGTACACACAAAATATAAATTTTTGTAATCCTTTAAAATGCCTGCATTCCAGACAATACTATAATTAAATTTTGATTTCCTTAAATGGGATCGGACCGTAATTGTAGATTTTGATTTCCGTTTTGTTATTTAGATATTACTACTAAGTAAATACCCAGAATTCCCTAAAAGTATATTCATACTTGCTAAAAAAAACTAGGGTTTAACTTTAATATTAAAAGGGTCAAAATTCTAAAGATGTACATGAGATCAAAAGATAATATATGAGATAAAATAATATATGAGTAGTTAAGTATTTGCAACAATAGTGAAATGGCAGTGTATGATGGACAAAGGATCTATCGGGGCAGTTTTTCTGTAGTGCAGAGATAGAAAGATAGAATGTATGAAGATGCTGACGTCTCATCACGTCACTCGACTCAGTTATTAGTAGGCAGCGCCTACTTATGGGAATGCTCTGTCATGCTGTATGTATGTATGTATGTATGTATGTAAGGGCGAACTTTTTACTACGGCAAGAAGCAAGCTATGAACCACTTATTTCATTCTACTCCTTGCAGAGAGCTGCTATACCTGTACTATACCTACATCACAACTACCATCTACCGGTAGCACTGCACTACTACTTCCTCTTACGTAATACTATACTATCCATGCGCACGTCATTCTCATTACTACAGCTACTCTTGCACTAGCCTGGCTTCTCCTTCGCATGTACCTACTCACC
>JABASI010002143.1:0-20840 GCA_019776505.1 Tomocerus nigrus
GATAAACTCTTTCAGATTCTACGAGTTTCAGAGTCCCTGTTGCACTCCCAAACATATTTTTAACAAATTCCCTCGATTTTTAAAATATTTTTGAAGATGGCAATTTTACAGCCTAGTTGAGTAGCATTGTGGTTTCGTGTCCATGCCGGCTTGGAAGGCGTCTGCGTTAGATCGCGCTCATCAGACAGAACGAGGCTAGCGCCTCGTGGTCATATTCATCCGTATAGTTCGTTGTTGGCTCAAACTCAAAACACAATTTTTAGACGTTAGATTCATATTTAAAAATAGCAATAATATGTATTTCAGTAATTGATGTTGTGTGTACTATCATCACGAAATTTTTCTATTTCTGTTATATTTAAGTGCTTTGAAGCAGCCAGGATTTTGTAAGTAGATTGTGTAGTAATCCTAAGCGTGACTCTTTTACCTATTTTACTTTGCTTTGGAGAAAGTCGACATTAAGAAAATTGGCAACGACAGACAATCTTTTGTCATCTAGAGTAAATGTCAGACGGTTGCAATAAATGTGTCAGAAAAGCGTGGAGCTATTTTATTTCCATGTGCATACTTAGTTAAAGGTCAGCGTTGTATTACATGCAGGCACATGGTAATTACATTTATCTTTTCAATTATTTCAGACCTTGCCTGATGTCTGTTTGGCATTATATTTTTAGTAGTAGCATGATTGGGAGGCATATTATGTGTACTCTGTTACCGTGCTGAACAGTAATTGCCTATATACAGCCATTCAGAAGTATAACGTAATAGGTGTACTGATAAAAGCGACTACAATTGAAAGCTAAACTATGGAAATGTATTTTCCTAATGTACAATTTCAAGACTCCAATTGAAATATCGATAAAATATTTTACAACCATTTGAGTCGTGAGTTTTGAATCAAAATAAATAGAAAGACCCCTAGGCTTTTAGCCTACCTATTATTTCTCTGGTAAAATCTAGGCAACTTTATTTGTCTGCTTCCATTTATTTGCCAAAGAAAAAGTAGATATACTTTATCGCAAGTATATAGAGCTTGCTTAACAAAAGCCGAGTCGTTGTGTAGCACAGGTCTAGGGAAGTTGTTTTCAACTTTTATTGTGTTCATTCCTGTACCTCTACAGGTAATGCACGTGAATAAAATCAGCTTCAAACTGTGGTAAGTTTAGCAAATAAAGTTGGCGGAGGAAGTAGTCCTTGGGCCTAGAACCGCAGATTTGGAATCAGTGAAGTGAAATGTGTATATAAACGTTGGATGGAATGAAAACAATAATGTAGAAGTCGAATGTTGAATTTATAATCTAACTCTATAGTTGGATATTTAGAAATAAAATGCCAGTTCAGATGGAATAATTGATAAGTAAAAATAAAAATAAATGGGAGGGATTTAGTGGTTTTTCCTCGTGTGCTTTGCATTTTGTTTGTTTCGGTTATATAACTTAAACCATGGCTAGGTCTTTTGCTTTGATATTCTCTCCGGCTCTTTCATTACTGTCCCCTCGCGGTCATAAGTATGCATGGAAGGGACGAACATTTTTTCAGTCTTGCAATAATATCCTATTCATTTGCAGCTAATGTATTCAGAGGAGACAGAAACGGAGAAAAGAACATACGTGAGTGGGCATTGGGTGTTTAGTTAGGTGGCTTAGCGGTTTTGATTCTAAATTAGCAATATATCAACTATATGCCACGGGATATTGAATATCCGGGATAGACTAATATTATCATTTCCTAGAAAACCTTGGTAAACATCCATTTGTCGTATTTATGCCTTTTATGCCATTTGTCAGAAAAACATTGACAAATTCGGGATCTAAAAATATCTTTGGACTCCTACTCCGTAAATTTCATGGAATTTCATGAATGAAATGCCACAAAATGTCGTGCTCTTGTCGTAAACTCTGAATAATGTAGATGTGCAAATGCTTCCGGCTGCAATGTGACATGTTCTTTGGTTTTGTGTTGACGTCAAAGAACTGACAGAGGAAAGCAATTTAATCTACCATTTATTTTCCTATATAAATAGATCTTCAAATAATGGCAATTTAATTATAAATAATGCGTTTAATTCCAAAAGGAAGAACACAATAGGTTTCCCTTCCTGGGATAAGAAATTTTGATGGATTATGCCATGTTTATATGTAGATTAGCACAAAAGTAAATTGTCAGGCATATCCTGATAGCTGTTCACTATTTATTGTGGTTACTACTTGTAGTTCGTGTATTTTGCCGATTCCCATTGTTTTAGTTTCCCTTTTAGAGCAATAAAGTTCAAACCGAGGATTTATCAAATGAATCGTTTTGTTCTTGACTGATAGGGCACAGGAATAATACAAGATTATCATTAGTTACTATTATGGGATAGTGTTATAGTTAGAATGGTCGAGGTCGTGTGTGGTCTAATCAGCATAGTAAATAGTAAAACACGATAAGATGAGCAAAAGGCTTTATCGTCAATGATACACGTAGTGGCTATAGAGCATGTTTGCAATGCATATGCAAGGAGCATGCACTTGAAGTTTTAACTGGCTAATCTTGAGTTGAATGCCTAGTTGCATGAATAGGTGTGAGTGTGACCATTGTGTGTCGTAAGAACCATAAAATAAAAGCACAGGCTTGACTGGCTATAGTTAAGATAGTGGAGCAGCTACAGTAAATGTGAAATAAACGGTGCACTAATGTGGAAGTGATGTAATAGGACTGACTGGAAGGATAACATTAACATGTGTCCAAACTCTAATGTGTAACAACTAAGAAACTACTAACTGAAGGTTGGAGGCTACAGGGTGGCCGAGGCATGGAATTCATAAAAAGGTCGTCACGCGAGCCCTACATTTATTATTCAAGAGTGAATGCAAAATATTTTCAGGTGGAGGATTTCCTGAAAGGAAGAGCTACTTGTACTTACATGAGATTCTATTCAATCAGCTTAGTATAGGGAGCTCCGGCTTTGCATTGCCTGCCTTGCCATTTGAATTGCCAGTTGCCTCCTGCCTGCCTCAAAAGATAAATGCCTCTGCTCCTGGATAGACTTCCATCCAGCCAAGCCAAGTATTTATGTAGCAGGCAGGCTACACATGCTCTGCTTCTTCATTTCTAATAATGTAATATATGGAGATGATATAAATGTGTCTGTGGACTATGCACTCCCAATGCAAATGGACTCGGAACTTAAATGCCTGGAAAAGCCAGCTTTCTCTCTCCCTCTCTTTCACTAATGTCCTGGGAAAATCTATACTGGAGTATTAAGTGAATTTATTTGAGATAGTATGAGCATAGGAGTGAGGAACCGGCCTTGGCTCCGTATTAGCTTTAAATTCCTCACTCTTCAGCCTCACAATCAGTAAAAAGGGCTTCGAAGCACACACTTTCACTTCATTCAATGACTAGCCTCCACATTTACTCGGAATCAGCTCCCTCCTATTATTACCTACTTCTAAATACGAATGTCAATTCAACAATAGATAGGAGGGAGGGAGGAGAGAACCATTTCACCGACTAATCTCACATCTCTTCTCTCTGACACACTTCCTTTCCCCGCAGTCCAAACCATTATTTCCCATTGCATGCCTTACTTTGGTCACTCATAATGTCTGTCAAATCCGAAGAGGAAATGTCTCGTGTTCCAAACTACTCTTGTAAAAAGCTCATTACCTTTGCCAACCTTTTCCCGCACTTCTATGCGTGCATTCCCCCTTTTTTCAACACAAACACGACGCCCGAAAGAATTACCACTGGAATCCCTTCATGTTTTACACTCTTTCATGAACTTCACATGTTTATCATACCTTTCCTCTACAACAAAACAAAACTCTTCAACTTACTTTCTCTACTTACGTTCTCAGTATGACAGATTATTTCTCATGCATGTAAACACTAACTACGCAATTATAAAAAGCTCTCGAGCACGTGCCATGTGCATAAATTAGTAAAGTAATTTTGCAGCTGCATTTTTCCATTTCCGTCACAGATAAATAGCAATCGCAATTTAGTGCAATAGGTAGCAGGAACGTTGTGTTATGTTAATGTATGGACACATTTTTTTTTAGAATTTCACTTTCTATATTTCCGTTGTATTTCATTGACCTGAAATTAAATACCTATATATCTCCGCGTCATAATCAATTTATTCTGCAAGCAAATTTAATTTATTTAAAATTTTCGAAATTGTATAGTGACTACCTTGGATTTTTGCATTTTCCTCGAGCAAAGCAAATAAATAGATGGCCATTGCACTTTCTCTCTGTAGGCTCTCCCAATCAATAATGCATAAATAAATATTACAATACTTAACAATGAATAGCTGATATATCTGTCTTACGTATCAAGGCTTCGTTTTTCTTTTGCTTTGAATGTTTATTTAACGGCCGAGTTTGAAGTTATAGTTGGAATGGACTTTTGTTGTTACTTATTATTTGTCCTATAATTTGATGAAGGTGCGGCCGACATAAGAGTGATTAAATTTTTGTTGATGGTGGATTCTCCTATAGATAATTTATACTGCTATTAGTGCTACCTACTATAAACATGGGAGAATGGACATGTGGGTGGATAGCGGAACTCTGTGTAAGTGTGCGAATGGTATGCTATGTATTTCGATAGTTGGATATATATAATTGTAATTACAGTGGTGGATAGCGTCGAGGATTGCCAGTTCATTTATCTGCAGAAAGAGAGCTGTGTGTAGTAATGTCTTAAGGGTATCAATGTGATGTCCGAAATAAATTATCCTCGATTCCCAGACACGTTCTAAAGATACGTGAGGAATCTGATTACTTATTTATATATGTCTTTGTTAGTTTGGCTAATTCTCGGCCCATAGTCCATTAGTAAACTGAGTCGTATCAAAAGTTTTGTCTTTTGTGGCCGGGACAGAAATTTAATTCAGTGGAAACCACTGGCGGCTTCTAAGTTCTTACGTCAAGAAAGTATCAAATGGAAAGAGAGGAGTTGAATTCGAGTAGAAGAGTAGGATCTCACATGGAGTCCAATGCTCTCGTTTCTTCTGAGGTGGAATCTCCTCTACGTGTCCAGCAGAGTTGACTTAGAGCGGCATTGGAATTGTCTTTGGAATGGAGCCAATACGCCATGTCTACACTCCACTTGGTTCTTCTCCAAAATTCCCAAATTATCATAATAATTATCTTTCCCTTCGTCCATTCCATTATTATTCCGACTATTGAAATATTTGAGCAAATTATGTATTCGAAATTCGCATTGGGCAGTACTTATAGTGCCGTTCTCCACCGCTCATTTGTTATTCTTACTTTGAAATGGAATAGAGAAAGAGAGAGAGAGGGGATTTATAAGTGCATCAGTCAGTACACGTTGGGGATGGAAGGACACAATGAACATTATGTTAGGTAGTCCCTGGCTTATTTCTCTTTTCCATGTAGTCGGACTTTATTACATTACGGATTTAGTTTCCCATTTCACTGACAATGAATGAATATAATTAAACTAGTCATTAAGCACTGCTTTTATACATTTACATATATCTGTATTCTGTAGTATACACAAGGGGACTCAAAAGCCTCGCTTTTCCTCAACAAAACTCTGTATCCACTCCCAGAACCAAAAAGGCACTTTATTATATAGTGGAGATCGGGCGCTTCAAGAAAAACTCTCCTTTTCTACTTATAATACACGGACGGAATAGAATTACAGGCGGGTAGTGCATACTGCTGTACATCCTACACCCGCCGGCTTTCTTGACTACTTTAAGTTTTTGTAGCCGCCTTTTATTGTGAATGCCTCTTGTATGCGCTCTTTCAATTCCTCGCATTTAAAATACCTTCTCCATAGAACTAGTGCTGGAAAATTCGCGACGCTTCTATAAATATCCCATAGCTATTACAAACATATCTAGAGCATTACAAGGTATACGGAATATTTCACATAGGCTATTGTCACCAACTTTCTTAGTTTACTTTGTAATTTAAATACTAAATACTACTGACTGATGTGACCTGTTCAAAAAACAATGGGAGAAAATTACCAAAGCCATCGAAACTATTTCAACATACTTCTGAAAGGAAAAACACCCTAAATATATAAGGTTGCGTAACAGTGACAAATACTCATGGACATTAGTGGAATTAATGTTTTGCCAGCCACTGATCCCACTGGAATAAATATTTCTAAAGTAGACTTTTTGCATGCATAAATTATCGTTGTACCTACTGGAATTAAATCACAATTACTAAATAGATTACTATATTTATTATCGACGATTTCAAAGTTTTATAATCTAATTAAGTATCATGAAATAAATTGTTCATTCCTGACGTTTATTTTTAAAATAAGTAATTATTTGTACATAGATAAGCTGCCTTATTTGATGATTCATAGAAGGATTGATGTCAAAGGCGGGAATTTAAACCAATCGGAGGAATCCGTACATTAGTTTTCGAACAAATGAACTGTGTATGGGCGCTTTTAAAGAAAAATCATCGCTGAGAGGGTCGAAAATCATTTTGATCAAACAATAACATTTGATTAGGTTTCGTTAAGCAAAGAATGAATGCTGTCACAAATGTCAGCCTTCTGCCAATGGGTGGTAGAAATGGAATTTTCCTGGTGGAAATACAACACTGCAGATAGTAGAGCAAGTGCCGACTGTTTTCTTGGTCTTGGTGAAAGTTAGCAACAGAGCGTCGTCAAAGTTTTGCCAATAGCCGCCAGTTCGAGTTTAGGGATAATAGTTTGTTTTATGGGCTGTGGTTTGCACGTTGGCAGTAAAAAGTATAACTCAGCGTGTCATGCGACAGAATTATCATTAACAGAATCATATAAGTACACGGAACATGAACAAATGTCTTTTCCTTGCCCTAATTGTGGAGAGTGAAGCCAGAACTGCGTCTGTTTTATCTTGAAGAACGCAATGATATTATTATAGAGTGCACGAGGGCGATAAGTTGCATTGCGATGTGCTGGCCATAGCATGGATTAGTTGGATTAAAATTTACATAATACTACCACCAGATCCTTCCACTAATATTTGACAACAATGAAATGTGAAAGCCGTGATAACCTTTACCATTTGTTTCTGTTAGCTTATATTTTGCATTAAATTGATTAGATACTTTGACACACATTCAAGCAAGCTGTGTGTTTACTTAATTGAAATAGCAGCTAATGGCATGTGTATTATAATATTTCTTGCTCACTTTCATTGTTTTACTTACAGAGGTAGTGGCTACAGTGAGTAGTGAGTTGCTTTCAGAGAAATTACTGAAATTCCTAATGAAGTGTTTTCGTAATTTTCTAAAGGATTCCATGGAGAAATGATAAATTGACACATGAGGTCAATTTAAGTAATAGTTAAGCCCAGGGATAGGTCTGAGCTTAGACAAAATATTTTAAGGAGGCGTGACGAACTTAGTACGTACTTACTTACTGTAAAGTTATTAAACGTGACGAGGGTTTAGCTAAAGATGTTTACAGTAGGTAGTTAGTATTTGTACATAGTTGCTTAACCGCTAATTTCGAGATTGAATGGCTCGTGAATGAAGGTCTGTAGGACGAGAGGGTTCTATTGAAACAGAGTAGGCACTAATTGTGATATTAGAGAGTGGGTGGGAAGCACTCTTCGTGGCTACTACGAAATGCTGTTATCTTGATTAATTTTACGTTCCTCTTAATAATCACTTGCTTATCGCGGAGTGTATGTATGGCAGGGAGTAGGGAGTCGGCATCGTCGGCAGAGTCGGCAAGAAGTTGCACTAAAGTCAAGACATGCCTTCGGTCCTTCTCTCTGCATGACTGTTTAATTTAGCTGAACAAAACCAAGTTCCCAGGAAGTGAATAATGAATGTAGGTGACTGCCTTGAAGACTTATGAGAAATAAAAGAGTTATAGTGCTTGCTGATAATAATAATATTGCTCCTCCTCCACTTCCCAACTGCCTTCTGTCATGTCCTGCAACAATACTTACGTAATACTCTACACTCACGCTACAGATAATATATCCTCGCCTCGTGGTTAGCTTGGGGTTTTTCCTCAGACTCCAGCCAACATACTACAGCCCCTGCCTCTGCCGTATGCCTTCTTCCTCCAAATCCCATCCAAGGCAAATACTTGCAAAGTCACTGGCACAAACTCACGCCTCTCTTCAAAGAGAAAGTAAATACAGAGAATAATCACACCCAAGTTAGATGAAACAACTGAAAACTATTTCACACACACGTTATTACTCTCTACCTAATCAAGTATCACTTTAAGGAAATCCATCCTTACTGACATTCTCTCCTTTGTCAAAAATCGAAACAAATACTTTTATGCGTAGTAATGATAGTGGATGAAGGCACTTTTGTTACAAGAGCTACCTACCGTATTTTCCGGAATATTGAAACCGAAAACCAAATTAAATAGGTAACTTTATTTTGTATAAAACATGTGGGTGAAAATATAATTTACCAGGGTCAGGTAAATCGGAAAATACGGCATATGATTTTTAGAAGAAATGCATTATGCAGAAACGCTAAATCTATGAAATTTGAATCTTTGACATTAATTAATATAATGTCGTCTTGGTTATGTAGCACCATCTCCCCTGTAAACCACCTTTAAAACTCACAATTTTCTCTCCAAAAGAAAATTTTGGTGGCATCACCTATTGTCCCTATAGTCTTTTTATGAGAAAAGGACTACACTTTACCTTGCTTTGTGGCTTTAGCGATTGAATCTACCAGCTGACATCCAATTTAGGAAAATTTGTCAAGATTTCTTTGTTAGCGTTAAGATAGAGTTTTACAACACTTTCCGACAACATTATTATATAGCACCCACAGAAATACCTCGGACATCACATTGAGGGTTTTGGAAATTCGTTGTCGTTGCCCTACAACCTTCGACCAAATATTTCGCACAAGTATTGGGACATTTTTTGAAAAGATGCTTTCGAAAAATCCGGATTTATCCGTAATGGAAATGGATTTTGCCAAATGGCTGAGATTCCCGAGATATACAAGTAAAACTAATCTTTATCTTGGTCCTTATTTTGTAATTTTTCCCGTGAAGGGCTTATAGAGTTATGGAGTAGGATTTTTACATGTCTACATAAACCACACCCTCAAACCAGGTATCTAAATGTGTTATCTCTTATCTGCACATCAAACCTTAGCAGGTGTTGTGCTTTATCGACATTCCCTAGGTAGCCAACGTATTAATTCATCAATGCAAAGCAATACTAATTAGATTATGCTATGTCTGTCAAAATAATATTGCAATGTATTGATTAGTGCCAATTCCTTCTGCAAGTAAGCTTGCAACAATTATTTAATTTTTATCGCCATGTAGGGTTGTGGTGTGAACATGATGAAGGGGGATTAGTCGAACGAAATAAGATAAATTTGGTTTTATCCACCTTCCATGTGGATAGTAGACAGATGACCTTCCTTTTTCACTTAATTAGTATTTAAAAATGTTAAGTTGGCCTATTGCTGTCATTATTTAAATAACCAAATGAAATATTGTAAACACGCCAAAAGATTTTCTACGTCTGAAAATCTTTTTTTCTTTCTTCAATAATGCTATCTTCTGATTGATTGTGTCTCTAAAATTCCGATTTGATTTTGATGTGGAAAAACTGTCAAAGATTTTGGAATAAATACATATGTGGTGAATCTGATTTGAAAATAGAAATAAACCTAAACGCCAACAAGATTGAAGTTTGATCACCAATCGGAGTAAGGAAGATTTTGTATGTCTAATGTAAGTCAAACTAGTAGTAACAATGGTTATAAGGGAGCCTTAGCCTACGCAACTGAAGTAAATTGGAAGAATTCTAAGGCGCAGCAACTGCAGAAAACTGCCTAGACAGCCATTCCAACAATATAATATGTCACTATATCTTCTGTGTATATTTATATAAACCTGCATAATATGTGACAGAATTTTTTTTCCAAAATGGTGACAAAAGATGAATGGAGGGAAAGTATGGTGTATTCATGGCTGATTGTGGGCTTTGAATTCAAGGGAAATGTATTGGTAGAAAAATTTCTATTGAAATTGAATTCTCAAGTCAGTGCAGTTCTATGCAGGAGAAAATAACATAAGAGCGTCAAGTTGATTTGACTTGGCTCCTTTCAGCACCTTCCTAATCCTTAAAGTGTTTTCAAAAGCCAAAGTCTATGTTGATTTAAGACTGACTTGTTTTACTCACACTCGACTGTGGCCAGCATCATTCTGTTCTAACTACAACTACAACATCCAGCCATATAGGCCTCAACATTTATTCCAATTGGATAACAACCAGTTTCTTATACTTTTGGCAACACATCACGATTACACATATCGTTGAAGAAGGAATCCTATTTTCCCTTCCTTTTAATTTACTCAGCCCAATTCCCATTAAAAGTGCAAGAAAATCCCAATGTTCCTCGAAAGATAATTTAATCTTTGCATGCAGCCAAAATATGAAAATACAATTCGAGGAATAAACTATTTATAATCTAATGTATTTGGATTTAATTGATACGGCAGACATGGTCAGGTGCTCTACGACAAGGAAATATTACTTTTAGTAGCCAACTAATGAAATGGCAAAGAAAATGAGCCCAATTTCTTCATGTAGGCTTCCTTCATGTTCCCCTTATCACATTTTCTTTGATCAGCTATTGATTTCCTTATTGGCTGCCTATATCAAGCACGCACATTTTGATTCCGATACATGAAAGCAAAAGCAATTACGTCATTCTGTGTCCTACATGAAAATGTGCTGGCCGTCGTATTTCCTGATATTGGATAGTTCAATTAATAGAAATACATTATTTAATTACAACTCCGTTTGTAGATTAATACATTAATCCTTTTACACACGTGCGCAAATATTGATCGTGCCATCAGTTCCCATATTTTACTTTCCCTGGTAGGAGCAGGGTTAAATTTGGAAGATTATGCCTGTTGTTAAATTGTAATAGATGTAGTAAAAGTGGAAGAGAATTGGAAGAGACAAGCAAAAATGATCATTGCATTAAGTATAGACGAGCAGAGACTTGATTTTTGTTCGTGTTTCTACCGTAACTGCATTTTATCCTTGTATTTATCATCAAAGTATTTTTCCTTGATAGTTTTTATGTTGGTGAATGATAGGTTTCTCGTTGGAATTGCGCATTTTTATTCAGATATCCATATTAGGTAGCATTGAGTTTTTAAAATGGATGTAGATCCAAACTTCGGAGGCCCAACAGCTTTACCTTGTATATCTATGTTCACATGAGTAGAGAGATTCCCCGCATTTATTTGATCTTTTCCCAGAATATTTTACTTTTGATGGGGATGTAATTCGTTTGACGAGCACTAAAATTTGAATCCTTTCCTCCTGTTCTTCACATTCTGGTTATAGCCAGTGTCAAACTTCTGTCGATAACTAAATAGACATCCTTTCCTTTTTATTGTAAGGTAATGTGCCCTCAATTGGAAGCTTCCTTCCACTTCCTACTAATATAATTTCCCTTCTAATATTGTATTAAGTCTCGCTTTAATTATTTCATTTTCTCATGATATACTTGTTTGGTACTACGCACTTTGATTAAAACTTTCCCCTAACCAAATGTTCGCAAAAAGAATTTGTTGGAGCTTAAAAATTAAAATGATCCCATTCATTTTCATCAAACTGTTGCTTTACTTCCATGTGTAACGACACGTTCGTATATGTGTTCTGCAAATAGGAAAAATGTTAAACCTTGGTTGCTACTATGTAATTTACTTTTATAAAGTTTTAATCTACTTTTGAACTGTCTGTTTAATTATAGGCTTTGAAATTGTGTGGGAAAGAAATCTTATTAGGGAAAGAGTGGAAATACATGGTTAATCCGAAAGTAGAATTGTGGAAAGTGGAAACTACATAGTGAAACTCCTTCGCACGTCAACACTTTAATTTGATTCTAGAAAAAATTTAAAACAAAGTCGTATCTGTGAATGCCCCATTTTAGAAAGCATTAGATTTGATAGGAAGTATAAATAAAAATGTCCTCGGCACACTCTACTCATATCATATTAGGATTGCAGAGATTAATAATATATTATTTGCAACATTGTATAGGTATACATATTTATGTGTCTGTTGTGCAAATAAGTAAAAGATGTATGTACATGGATGTGATGTAAAAGGGAGTCTTATTAATAGGAAGTTTTAGAAATCCTACAACAGAATGGAGATGATTAATGGTTACGTGTCGGAGAAAGTCATTTTTCCCGTAAAAAGTAGACAGAAATGTTAGCTAAGATTTAATCTCGTCATCTGAAAAACTGAGGTAAGCAAAAATGGATTGAAGAAACGAAGACATTAGACTGGTGGAAAAGATAGTTGATGTCAGCAAAAGTTTCAACTTTATTCGGGTTTTTACATTTACGATGCACATGTATGGATGTAAGTAAGTAGGTTCTGTTAGAAATGGAGCTCCGGCCACGCTCTGTTATCTTTCCTACTTATAAGAATGGTTGTTTGGAGAAAGAAAGGATGTTGAGCATCCAAATCCACCATTCCCCCATGAAGAAAATAATAAAAAGTATTGCATAAAGAGCGGCTATGCAAAGTACATGTGGCTGGATGGGAGTAGAGGCATTAGCCTCCTCCTGGCATTAGTTGCACATTATTATACGTAATAAAGGGATATTAATGCACACATGGAGAAGATGGACACATCAACAATATTGCAACTGTTCCACTTAGCTATTCGGGATTGAGCTTTCACATTCTCTCCTTCCTAATTCAGTGGGATGGATGGAGAGAAAGTTATCTTCCTTTCTCCCACTCTGTCCAACAACACTTACAGCTACTTAGTAAAGATAGGAGTCGAAGAAATCTTTTCCTTTCGGGTTACGTTTTGCGACGACCATTCCAGCCAAGTAATTCCCAAAAGAATACTATTACACAGAAGCTTCTATCCCCCACTATACATTTAGCATGTACATAATGTATTAATATCTGTCTATAGCTTTCTCCACTATTGTGTTGTTACATTGTCTGTAATGGGATGAGTTGTATCCTTCTATCTCCTTCCCTTCTTTTTATGTGTGTCTGGGTGGATAGGAGATAGGTGAAAGTAGATAGTGCAATGTGTGGCTGGGATTTCACTTTCTCCCATTCTACCTCCACTACACTCGGAAACTTCTTAGTTGCGAGAATTTTGGGGAAAGAAGAAAAAAGTAGAAGAGAAGTAGACTGATGACACGACACATACATCCTCCAAAGTATAAAGTAAAACTTTTCAACTCCGTTTCCTATGCTCTGTGTAGCTGAGAGAGAGAGAGAGAGCGGATTCAATGCCACTTTTCTAAGCCTCTCTCTCTCTCCTGCGATAAAAATTAATGGAAACGAACGATTCACACACTCCTTCTTCCACTTCATCTTTACCAAGGATTTTCTATTATTGCTAGTTATTGTATTACTGCAGTACCTTCTCTCTACAAACGCTTCCTTGGATTACATGGCAGACGTAAACCTTGTCACTTAACTTCCTACCTATCACTGTCTTACACCGATAAAACTTACCGTTTTTAATTTAAATCATGGGAAGGGACACATTTTCTTACCACACAATCACAAAGATGAATTTCCAACTCCTTTCCCCTTCTTTCCCAAATGAATTATATGGCAGGAAACTCCTCAATTCCATTTCAGAAATGTAATCCTGAATTGTACAAGGACAAAGTACTTTGACTTTATGAATTTATGTCGGATTAATATTTATAATCCATAAGCCTTAAAAATCGGATTTTAATGTCACTAACAGATTTTGAGGATTTTTCAATGCACTGGAGAAAGTATAATTAGGTAGTCAATGTAATTGCATTAGGTAGCACTTTCTCACGAAATTGTTTACCTTTTAAGTAATTGACATTTTTGTGAAGGAAAGAACTTCCCTTACAGTTAATCAAGCTTCAATTAGTTTCTCTGTCAATTTTCAACAAGTTTTAGTTAGATTATGTTAAGTATGTTGTGACTGGCTCCAAATAAATACATACACGCAATGTTAACTTTTCTTTTTTCATTAGGCTAGACATGGAAAAGGAAGTAATGCACAATGCCCGCTCTGACAAAAGTATNGTATGTTGTGACTGGATCCAAATAAATACATACACGCAATGTTAACTTTTCTTTTTTCATTAGGCTAGACATGGAAAAGGAAGTAATGCACAATGCCCGCTCTGACAAAAGTATTTTGAAATTCTAATTACATTTCCTGCACTCATAGTTGGATGCAAAATAAAGTTTGACGATAAATCATTGAAATGAAATGGGAGAGAGACGCCTACGTATGAATTTTGTTAGTGTACACAAGCAATCAGAAGTTGTTTGTTTGTGAGAAGTGTTTGACAACTTTTGATAAGCTTTCCTTCCATTGGAAGTTACATTAAGGGAGAGAGACGCCTACATATGAATTTTGTTAGTGTACACAAGCAATCAGAAGTTGTTTGTTTGTGAGAAGTGTTTGACAACTTTTGATAAGCTTTCCTTCCATTGGAAGTTACATTAATTTTTTTTAATTTCAGCTTCTGTGTGCTATGCATAAATAAATTAAATATTGTTTGCAATCAGTACAAAATAAAAGTGATTTTTACACATGAAAGGATCTACAAATATTTGAAATGTGTAGACAATTTCAGAAGGACACAAAGCAGAAAACAAGGAAGAGTGCCGTGAAGGAATAAATTATTAGAAATTATGCTGAGAGTACGAATGGCGATTTAAATGCAAACATTAATGACAGGGCCACCAGTGGGAATGTCCTAGAAAGTAAGTAGATTAGTAAATTTCGGCTAGGGAAAGTAAGGAAATGCATTGTGATGGGAAAGGAGAATGCTTTTTGTGGAAATGAAACGGGTAGGGGATAATGGGGGCCTTTTGTCAATTCTCCGTCCCAAAATAGACATGAAAATAAAAGTTTATACACCATTAGGGCTAGTGGAAAGAGGGCTGGCATATTCAAACAATGCTCATGCATATCCAAATGGCCGTGCACATTTTTGGTCTCTTTATGCATTGACGCTGCTGAAGAATGCTAGAGCTACGAGAGTGAAGGTTGTTATTGCTATGCCTATATAGCAGAGTGTTGTGTGTGCATAAGTAAAGCTTAGTTTATGTAATGGCTAAGTACAAATATCGTTGAATAAGTAATGCAGAGGCAGGACGTCTGAAGAAAGCAGTGAAAGTGGAGTTGATTCAGTATTTCGGCAACCACCTACAGGCCTGCTCCTACCCGCCACACTTTTCCTATAGCAGCTCCTTATTTACATGCAACGAGCTATAAGTTGCCCGGTTTTTCGCAGAGAGACAAGACAGGCTCGTCGGTGGGCTGCAGTGGCTCTGAAGAGGATGCCTAGTTTTTCTAGAGTTTTGGTTGACTTGACAAGTGAATGGGTTCTGCTAGTTCTACATGATAGTAAACTGGGTGGTGGAAAGCCGAGTCGATTTCCCAACTTAGTTTCGGCTTCAGCTACAAGTGTTTTCTATCGGATTTCTCATTCCACTCCCTGCCTCTCTCCTCTCTTTCTCTCTCTCTCTAAACCACGGCACTCTTCTGCACTGCTCTGTGTGCGTAGTGAACAAGTCGTCGTATTTTAGTGATGCGCGATGATTCCTTGTTCTGACCAAATCTTCTTGTCCATCACGACAGGCCATTCTTATGTTTAGACAGCTTATAGCTTCCTGACTTATAGTTTAGGGCCCTTGTCAGTTGCCCATTTTAAAGAGCTTTTGTTTTCTACAGCTTCCTACTCCCTAAGCCTTTGTACATGCCGTGAAAGTCACACACTCGTCCGCGTCCGGGAAGTACCTAACTATGCTATTATTTATTAGAGTATTATACTACTAGGTAGTTACAGCTATGTATGGTTTATGTGTGTGTGTAGCGGGAGTGAAGGCACGAGGAGAAAATTATAGGAGCCCGGCTGTAGAATTTTGATTGTTATTAGTGGCCTTCATCTTGTTTCTAGTTTGTATGCAGAAATATTATTATTATGGGCCACGCTTCCTCCACCGTTTCAACTTTGTAGACATAAAACTGAACTATTTGCTTCATTTGTGCATTATATCGAGTGCTATATTTCATGGAGTTCACATTCAGGAGATAAGTGTGCCTAGGCAGTTGGAATTTAGAAAATGAATGGCTTCAATGCACTTTGGCAAACAATACAAACTCTGTCTATTTGTATCTCAAGTGCTAGTGCTTACGATTAGTGACACACTTGAACAAACACATACCAATTTAGAACTCCATTCAGCTTACGACACACTCTGTTACAGATCACTTCCATACTCAGGCAATTTCCTTATCCTCCCAGCCACTTATCCCTTCCCAATATCCAAATAAATATGCACCTGTCCCCTAAATTTGACATATTCCTATCGCACTAGCCAACGTGACTAATGAAAATGAAATAGGAGAGAGAGGCCATGTATTATTAAATTGCTAATCAAATCACATCCACTAGAGCCTCTCTTTCTCTTCTCTCTGTATCTGTCAGTGTACACGTAGGTATATAGGCACAAGAAATGCACATTTTCAAAGGCATTGCTTTGTACATCACCCAATAACTTTTCTTCAAAGTCGCCAATTTGGGGAAGTTGCTGTAACTGTGCTAACATGCATGAAGCCTACTACGAAGGATCCTCGCACTCACATCCCAACCCAACAAACGTACAATCAAGGCGAATGCAGTGTGCTCTACTTTGTTCGACAGCCTCAGTACTCACAGTCAATCTACTTCCCTCCTATTACAAATAGCTCCTCTCCACTCAACCGACTCTGACTACAAAGTCAAACCTTGATTTAATGCGTTTTGACTTGCAAACACTGCTTCCCAGACTGACAGAAAGCACTCGGCTAACCCACTCAGCTCCTAAGCACTGCACAAAAACTGCTACACCATGCTCAACACTTTTCAAGCATGGCCTAACAACAAATCCCAATATCCCCGCTACATACAAGTGCACACAGCCAAGCAAAGAGCCACCAAATTTACGCACATCTCCCTCTCTCTCTCTCTCTATCCCTCTCTCTCCCTTCCAATCAAAACTATCGAAACTTCGTTTGGGTAAAAGGGAAAAGCCATTGCCATTCCAAAGGATAATACCCTACTTTAAGGCTATCTAAATAAATCAAAGTTTATGTAAAACAAACACTAGAAAACGGATATATACAAGAAATACTTTATTATACTTCTCAATGCTCCTTAAATAATATTCTCAATGTGCCTACTTCAATTTCAAAGGCTCCGTTAACTTTCATTTTGTATAAAAACCTAAGTCAACTTCAAACATGAACAAACGACACATTCTTACAACTTCATAACTTGTCGAGAAATTCATCATGGTGTTATAATTTATTTTTGATATGATACCGTTTTGAGTTTTGTAATGTTGACTGTTGAAAATGTAAATATAAATAATATGTTAGATTCAGAAATTACAGCTTGTAGCACAAGAGAGATGGATTGAAAAAGTATCAAGACACTAAGGTTTGATCAAAATATTTAATACATCTTTTTTGGAAGTTTGAAAAAGATGCCTTAAGGAATGACAAAGTAAGAATATTGATGCATTAAGCTGTCTCTCTTGAACATCTTGAAATGGGTTTCGACTGCCACTTGCCTGCATGCATTTATTTCTCAACGTTGAAACGGGAAATTTATTCAGGTCACAAGAACATAGTGTAGAGCGTATCTACAGAAAACTTTCTTGAGTTAAAATCAATTTTGTAGGTAGTGATAAGTGTCTCATGTTTATACATCAGATTCAGTTAGTTGGGATGACTGAGCGCTTTATAATGCCTCCCAACTCCGATTAAGACCCTGGTCGTCTCTAACTTTAACGTAACACAACGGAACTTAAAATTAATCTTCAGATCCTAAATAAATGCTTCACTATTTTCGTCAAATATTTAGTAGTTGGGGATGAGCCCTACAACTTTCTTTCGTCCATCGAATCCCTATAAATAATAACAAAAATACTCTTTTCTGTCTTCGATTCAGCTTATCCCTTCTTATCTTCACAATCCCTTCCTTATTTCTTGTCACAGGGCGTTTATGACACAATAAACCGGATTTTTCCTCCGTTTCTAAGAAAACACTAAATTTTATTCAATACGGGTTAAGCTAGAGAAAACAAGAATGTATAACGTTCCCCCTGGGTCTTCAATGTTAAAGTACAAATACGTGTGTGCAAACAAAAATGAAATGAATGAATATCTTGGGCTTTGAGTTCCGAACTAATGCACTGGAAGAGAAAGCATCAATGTTGCATGGTGGTAGTAGATTGATACTTCCAATGCAATTCCGTGCAATTTATAGATGTGTGTGGAGGATTTGTAATGGATAGCAGTGGCCAACTTTAAAATGCACCATGAAAGCTAACGATAGATGAACCATTCGAAGCAAACCTACCAAAATAATTCTTTTGACTGACTTCAGGGCGAATTACTACTTGCTCGGCATTCACGTCATATTCCTTCCGCTTAAAATTCAGCTCTAACGTCTAATGCCCTTGATGTTCAACTATTTTTCATTGAAAGTGCTTTCCCTAATAACAAATCTACATTAAATTCTGCCATGAATGGTAGCAGAACTTTGATTTCATTTAAATCAAATTTGGCATCCCGTTCGTCAAAATAAAATCATAATTAGGACTAGGAAGCTCTTAAATCATTTAGTCTACCAACATCTATTCATTACACGTGCACTCAACCACCTACCTATTCATTGAATAGAATTTGAAAAGGCCCTACTAAAAGAAAAGCCATAATTTAATATATCGACTATCTTTTCTATAGAAGGAGAGACATTCAGGATTTCAAGGAATGGAAGTCGACTTGAATGTTCTGCGAGTTATTATCATATAGATACTAATTTGAATAATTCTCAATTTGCTGGAGATTTAACTAATGAAATTCACTGTGCCGTTTATATCAGTGCTGTCAGTTTTTTTAGCTCTAGCTACTTCAAAAACTTAATACTGACCATGGCTTTAAAAGAAAATTGGTAAATATATGCATGATAATATTCGTTGAAAACTAGCGCAAAACATTAAATTCTTCTGAAATGTAAATGTAGGATAGTATGTGCTTATAGTCTCCATATAAATACGACATCCTTCTTAGCAGGAATTCGATAAAAATCGTATTCTTCTGTTCGTAAGGAATATTGTACGGCAGTGCCACATGCGGCAAGTGTTGGTTGGCAGAAGTTCCGCTTGTAATTTAATATACACAAGATTTCAAAGTAAAACAAGTAGAAAGTTGCTATTGGTGTCTTAGAAGTGTAATTATTAGGAAGAGCACATTATGCCATGTGCTTCCAGCTTGTACATACATAAATGGGGAAGGTTGTCCTTTGTGAGAATTTCCTCTTGTTCTCTGTTCGACTTTGTGTTGTTAATTGTTAGTGAATGTGTTGGGTTTTGTCGAATAAAAGATGCACACGTGTCGATGGTAGCTCTGCGTCAGAAGTGCAGGCTTTCTAATTCCATTTGGTTATTGAGAGAAAGTAGAGCAGTGAAATCAAAAGCCACTATTTCCAAACAAAAAATATCAATTTCCTTTTCAGTGAGGAAAATCAAAGGTAGCTTAAGTGTACTAGGCAGATGCTTTCTTTTCAATGAAGTTACATTTGCAAGACAGTCATTCCATCCATTGTGTTTGTTGAAGGGACTGTTATTTTAGTAGGGGATTCTATGCAGGACGAGGACGCACAAGTAAATTGAAGAGAGATGGGGGGATATTTTGATAAATTATATTCCCTTCCTGAATTATTATCCCCGAACCAGAATATGAAATGAGCAGGGATAGTTGGCCTCAGGAATTTTTATCAGACGCACTTAGAAATTCTGCTTCAAAGAGAATGATTAAAGTGATAGGGCTGTTTTGAAACTTTAGCATAATATTGTGCAGCAGAGAATGTTAAATCCAATTATTCTAGTCTTCAGCTGGCTTTCAACGGAAATGAGATTGAATTTGATTCTGCCTTTCCTTGCTCTCTTTTGTTTTTTAAATTCTTCGGGAATGAGTCGTAATGGAAAGGATGATAACGAAGTCGTCATTTATCTTCCAAAGCAGTTTATTTGCCATTGGCTTCATGTGGTGTGGTGCTAGTGGTGTGTGTGCCAAAGAAAAGCTTCCCTTTCTCCTACTTAGGTAAAAGTTTTAAACAGTGGGCTCTAACTTTTCAGTTGTTGACTGTATGTAGGTACTACATGAATTGGGCTATATAAATATAAAGCTTTAATATCTGTCGCTCATTATAGGCAACTAGTAGGATAAAGTTGTATGTATGTAACATTCCCTGTTTAATGACGAGAAGTTTCTTTTGTTGGGATGCTGAGGAAGTCGATACATCATCAGCGACGTCCCTCCGGAGCTTTCTCCTTCATCCTTTTTCCACTCAACATTTCTTCTCTTCATAATAATGTGCACAGTATTACACAGCAACATAAGATTACAATTTTCCGCCAAGTAAACCATCATCGCAGGCATATTGGAAATTCAGGGAATTAAGTAGGGATCTTGCCTTATGTTGTAGTATTGTGTTGTTGTCTTGACTATGGTACATGGAAAAGGGGGTTCTGTGGTCTGAGTCCTCTGAAGCTCTATGGCCACTTGCAAAAAGTACTTGGTACAGATCGACCTGCCTGGGCTTGCCTATTTAAATCTGCCATTATTAGCTGCAGTTGAGGCTGTCCTTTGCAAGCAATGTTACTTGGGCTACATAATAATGATCGCAACTCGCAAGGCGAGTGGAGATGCGGTTGATAAGAGCATTGGATGTATTCGTTATTATCCAAATTCTCCATTCATTCGCCTATCGTAAAGTGTCGTACCAACATGGCGTTATAAAGTTCGTCT